>MU897145.1:0-19949 GCA_036418205.1 Ostertagia ostertagi | reverse complement strand
TTCTGTGTTCATCGCACGAGCCTCTACAGCATGCGGAAAACAATTTCAAAACCGCTCCATGTCCTGAACGACTTCCCTTGTTGGGGATCCAGCCTGCCTTTCCAAAAGTAGTACATATTTCCCTTTCTTCGACCTCCGACCTTATAGTATAATCCTCATTCGATTCAATTTGGATATTAACGACAGCCTTCTCGTTTTGCGAGACATGCACTAAATTGAATAAATGCTCTGAGCACGCGATTTTGAGGGTTTGGATTGTGCAGATGTTGTAACATTTATGCATGGGTCCATGCAGTTGGCAGTTGCTATACAACCAGGGCTAAGTTAACGAATCCTAAGTAAACTGGGCAAATTCGAATTTTCCAGTATTTTCTTTTAACGAGCTGCGGGTTACACACATTCTATAATGAAATTGAGAAAAAGTTTCGAACCTTCAATATAACCTATTTGAAATACTTCAAATCAGGCCCCACAATTTGTGTCTATCGCCAGGGACGGTAGTAAAGTGCCATAGACTGGGAGTTAAAGGTGGTGAACTACGGCCGTAAGCGGTGATTAATGAAGGCGAGACAGCCAGATGACCCCGCTCTGAATGGCGAGCTTCACTGGATTCCTAGCAAAAGTCGCGTGCCATGGACTTGAACCATGTAGTGCAGCGCCCATGAGCGCGACGTTTGCCACTGCACCACAAAGCATTGCTGTGTTACTTCGAAAGAATTGTAGAAAGCAAGGTAGGATCCTATGAGGGTTGCAAAACATCCAGTATCATGGAGAACTGATCCCGCGAGCGATCCAATGTCAACAAGGAACGAACCCACTGCGCCAATCGACGTGGTTTTGCAACCTCGGATCATACGTGCCGTGGCGCTAATGATGAAATGTACTGTATGAAATGCTTCCCGGACCGAGAAGACTATAACCACGATCAAGTGAACAACTGCGGCGGGGGGGGCGTACTCTTGGTCGGGGTGGGGAGGGGCTGCGGGGGACAGCTGATCACCTTATTCGCAGAAAGTTATCAATATTATCGATAGCTCCAGTGGCTTTCTTGCTGCCTCCACTCAACACCTTCCACGCACACCTTTCTTCCCTGCTCTCTGCATGGCAGGGACGGAGGACGCTCAATGCGACCAATGCATGACGTGCAGAGAAAGGGGGAAGTGCATGGGGATTGAAGAGACGCAGATAGGCGGCGACTAAAATGTACTCAGGGGTACATTTTAGTCGCCCTCTACATGACCCTCTGCGTCTCTGCAATCTCCACGCACTTTCCCCTTTCTCTGCCGGGTTCGCCGCCTAGGCTAGGTGCCACCTAATACGTTCGCCACTTAACATGTGGTATAGACCTCGCCCTCTGCGGGAGGTCAGCGTGAATTTCCGCCCTTTCCCCATTTTTTGAGTGCTCCGACGAAGGCGAGATCAACGTGACCTATTGGCCAGCTATAGACTGGCTATTTAGGGGACTTTACTACCGTCAGGAATGCTCTATCCGCGACAAGAACGCCCAGGTATATATGCAGCTTTCTCACGCGCCCTTTCTTTTCCACATTCAAATCAGTTTTGCGTGGGTTCAAGTTTGACACCGCTACCCCATCAAACTTCCTGACCCTGCTGCCCTTCAAACTAAGGCGGGGTCATAACCTGAAAAAGATAAAGAACTACAAAAACACTGGTTGATGCAATACGGTTTCCACTTCCATCCTTTATCAATTTTGTTTGCAACATGTGCCCGTATCCAAAAAATAGTCTTGATTGCTCCATTCATTCCACTGAACTGTTTGCTTGATGAATTCTCTTTCTTGAATTTGAACCGGGAATTAATTTTCGGACCAGGCATGTGACAGCAGTGCCAATTGTTATACACACCTTCTTACTAAAAAAATTATTGGCTAGACCTTGTGAAATTCGAGCTGTAAAGTGGTTCATGCACGTTCTCTAACTACTCCCAAAATACAGAGACAACTACGCTGGGACATAACTATACTTTTGATACTTTGATACTTTGATGATCCATCTTCATTGGCGGTTTTCGCAATGTGGACCACATTCGCTCCATGTCTTTCTGCAATGTGCAACGGTCATCCAGTGAGGTAAACCTCTTTGTTTGAACGATTTTGAAAAAACATCAGACCAGCGAGTAGCGGGACGCCCAGGTGTTCGTTTGGTATCTCGAGGATACCAGTACGTAATTCTGGTCGTCCACCTGTCATCCTGGCGACGTATCACGTGTCCTGCCCATTTATGTCTTGCGGCAGCTACATAGAAGGATGGGTCTCGAATTCTTGATTCTCTTCGGATGTCGTTACTGCTTAGTCGTTGCTGCCATTGCATCAGCTTTGTCTTTTTCACCAGCGATCTTTCCAAAGCCCGATGAACGGTTCTCAGCGATTTGTCAATACCTTTGTTCGTTGCCCATGTTTCAGTGGCGTAGCATAGAGCAGGGAGCACGGAAGCATCGAAAAGATTGGCACGTACTAGAGGGTCTTGAATCTCGTTCGTCACTTCTCGAATTCTTGCCATGGCTGCCCACGCTGCTCTTTTCCGGCGGTCAATTTCATATTGCAAATCATTTTGCATGTTAATCTCGCGACCGAGATAGATATATGATTTGACGTTTTCTACAGCTACGCCTTCAAGGTATACTTCACCATCGTCGCACCACTGATTCCTCATCGTCTGCGTTTTTCTCATGTTCATCGATAGTCCAATAGCTTTTCCAGCTTCACAGAGTTCGTTCAGAAGTGAATTCATCTCTCTGCTATTGTTGCTTATAAGGACTATGTCATCCGCGAAACGTAGGTTTGACAATTTCTTTCCGTCTACCGCCACGCCTTTGTTGTCCCAGTTCAATCCCACCATGACATGGTTAAGAGCTGTCGTAAACAATTTAGGGGAAATGGTGTCCCCTTGACGGACTCCTTTTTCGATTGGGATGCGTAGTTTCCTGTGTCAAACATCTGAATGATCGTCGATGTCCCACTATTACATTTCTCTAAGACATTGACGTAGGTCGGATCGACTCCTGCATGTTGTAAGGCGTTCAGCACGGCATTTATCTCGACCGAGTCAAAAGCCTTAGTATAGTCAACAAAAGTGAGAATCAACGGCATTTTATATTCTTTGCATCTCTCGATCAGCTGTACGATCGTATGGATATTGTCCAGGCAGCAGAAGCCTTTCCTGAAGCCAGCCTGCTCAGGGGGCTGGTAGGAGTCCAAAGTATCTTCTAGACGATTCAGTATGATCTTGGTGAAGACTTTATAGACGATTGAGAGAAGAGCTATAGGTCTATAGTTTCCGATGTCCTCCTTATCGCCTTTTTTGAAGATCAAGACCGTCTTGGAACACTTCCATTGTTCCGGTATCTCACCCTTTCTCAAATAGTGATTGAAGTGTTCCGCTAATACCTTTTGCATTGTGATTCCTCCTGCTTTCAAAAGCTCTGCTGATATACCGTCTGGTCCAGGTGCCTTTTGAAATTTTAATGACTCGATCACGTTCCTCACTTCAGAGATTAGAATTGGTGGAATCTCGTCATTTGCAGGGCACGGCGACCTTGGAACAACTGTCGTTGACCGGTACAGCTTTGTATAAAAGTCCATTACAATGCTCTCGATGCCTCGTCTCGAAGTCGTTGGCCGTCCTTGATTGTCCTTGAGGCATGTCGTTTCAATGCGATAGTCCACAAAATCTTTTCGGCAGCATTTCAAGCTCTTCCTCTGCATTGCTGCTGTCATCAGCTTTTGTTTCCGGTATTCCTTTAGAGATTCTTTGACAGCTAAACGACATGCCTTATTGACAATCGACTTCTCCAGATGCGTGACTGTAGGATCTCTTCTGAGTTCTCCTCTGCGTCGGAGGAGATCCTTGGCCTTCGCATTCAATCTTTCCGTCCTCGCCACTTGGTTCTCTGTAGCAGCTTCCGCACAGCGAAGGAGGTTGCTATTAAGCATCTCATAATCCTTTGTGACGTCTTCTAAACAACTCTCCAGGATTGGTTATTCATAGCTGTTTCCAGAACTTCTTCGTTGTATCGTGGGAAGCGGATTGGGGGTCCACGGTGTGTGTCTCTTTTGAATATCCGGTCATTGAGCCGAACATTCATTCTGACTAGGCGATGGTCAGATCCACAGTCAAAAGAGGGCAGCACCGTCACATCCATCAGGCTCCACCTTCTGTTTGTGAAAACGTGATCCAGTTCCAAGTGAAGCTCTCCGTTAGGACTTTCCCAGGTCCATCTCCTGTTTTGAGGTTTGTCAAAAAGAGAGTTTCCATGATAGAGATTACAAGAGTACACAAGATCCAGAACGCGAGTACCATTATCATTTCTATTTCCTTTAGACATAAATATGATGACAATACGAAGTTATACGAGACATAAATATGATGACAAAATAAGGCTAGAAAGATCGAAACAGTATAACAAATACAATACTTAGGACATAACCTGTCCTGCCGATGTTGAAATTTCTCCTTTAAAATGACTGTCATGAACCTGGATATTCCTTAGAGACCCCACAGAAATTGATCTTTACCCACTTGATATTCTTCCGAATTTTGTCTCATTATTTCAAAGAGAAGTTTTTGGCAACCGTCGAAATGTGTTGTGACGCGCACTTTTTCAGCATCTACAACAACCATGAATACAACAACACTGCATTAATTTCGGAGGTTTTTACTGGCCAAATCTTTGTACGGCCTAATGTCGAACAGATTTCCTTGCTTCGCGTCGCCCTTCCACGCAATTCAGTCCGTGAGCACAAAGTCCTACTCGTGAATACAGTTGGCCTGAATAGTAAAACTGACAATAGCTTCCATCAAAATTCTCTCCCGAATAGCATTTGGCATAAGTTTTTGCTCGCACATAAATGAAACCATCGTAAACGAAGAATTCGTGGTTATTTACATAGGTGCAGGTTATTGCTAAATTAAAATAAGCTTAGGTTGTTCCTGCTGCGCTAGCTCTTCCAAAAGGGCTTGTAATATAATAAGTATTCTCAATTGAAGACTGAACATCCTCGATAAATATCCAAGTGTTCCTCAATGATCTTCAAACAAGCTGCGTTCGCTGCCCGCGCCTGAAACCTTCGACATTTTTCTGCTTCATTTCTCCTATCAATCCATCTGAGGGAGGACGTCTATTGGGTCTATGTCCTTGCATCTCGAGTTTGCTACGCGTAACTTTTCACAGCCTGACACTTCCAAATTTGTATCAATTTTCGCCAAGCTCATTCTCGTCAAGTTTTTAGACGTCAGGTGCGCCTTTCAACAATATTTACCGGCCATCCCTTGGCTTTCGTAACAGCTCGCTACGAGTAGGTCATCATGTATGCTCTGCTTGAGAGTGGGATGACGATCGGGGATAAATCCGACTGTCATCCCACTCTCAAGCAGAGCATCGGTCAGCAGCGCAGGTGGTTAGGATTTTCTTGTTTCATATTGAGTGGAGCCATTCACAAAATGAAGAGAGTGAAACCTTGTCACTATAGAATTGTGTATTTGTACTAGGTTGAGCAAGCAAAGCAAATCAGCAAAAGCAAATAGCCCGTTTTTTCCAGGCTCATGGCTCTTCGACTTTTTGCTGATTATTTCAAAAGATTATGATGTAGTTGAAAGAGCGCAATTCTTATACATTCTGATGACAACACATGTGTACTTGCTTCACTCTTGAGCTTACACGCGCAAAAAAGGTTGCTCCTGCTACATGAGTGCAAGTTGAGCTCGAAACCGAATGCTTCTGCATCTGCTCGTAGAATCAATGAAGCCTGGGATGAAGGCACGGTTGCAGAGAGGACTGTTCGAGAGCGTTTGTTGATTCACTTATTCTTTTTGCTTTGTTTGGTTTTCTCAACTTAGGAGTAAAATGAAAACGGCGGATAGTTTTTGCTCAACCTAATATTATAAATACAATGGCGAATCGGATGGTCTCCTCAAGTGCTCGACTCATTGAGTGAATGCGTGCGTTCCTTAAAGTTCAATCTTGTCAAATATTCAAACCTCACCCTGTACATACTTACTTACGTTGCCTTCTTTCCAAAGCCGTAAAAGCATCGCCTGCTCAACT
Organism: Ostertagia ostertagi; assembly: GCA_036418205.1. Taxonomy (NCBI): domain Eukaryota; kingdom Metazoa; phylum Nematoda; class Chromadorea; order Rhabditida; family Trichostrongylidae; genus Ostertagia; species Ostertagia ostertagi. The sequence goes on along the minus strand of MU897145.1, from coordinate 13,885 downwards.
TTGAATTGAAACAAAGCAGTCCACTTTTATATGTACATAGGGGGTTCACCAAAGGCAAGCGACACTTGGCTTGCCGCATATCAGCAAGCTTTAACTCGCGCAGGTTTTCGCCGATTCCTTCAACAAAATATTCCTGCAATGTCCCTAGACGCAAGCCCCTGTTCGCAGTCTTCGAAATATGGCGTCATTTGCAATCGCCCCCGAGACAGTAGCTCTAACTGCGCAAAATCCCTTCCGACCAGCGTTTCACTTGACATCGTAATGGCCGACCCCATTCAGCTCAAACTGCCATGTTCGTGTGAGAAACTTCTCTGGCCGTCGGTTTCGAAGGCTGTTCGACGGAATTGACGTATGGGGAGGCGTTCCTCAATTTTCGGTTGGAGCACGCAGTTCCAAGTTACAGCGAAGTGAGATTAATGCAGCTTCGAACGTGAAGTGAATTTCTCTTTTTTTGGCCTTCCCTTTAGAGAGGTTAGGCAGTCGCTAGCCGATATAGTCAAGGAAGCATTCGTTCACCATTCTGCAACTCACCCGGCTCTCGAGTACCACCAATGAGAAAAGCTGTTCACTTACATGTATACATCAGTGACAGATGATGGATAAAGGTGTTGAATTCGTTCCCTTTGTAGCCAAGAAAACGTTTGGAAGCATCATCGCGGTCACTCGCTGAGAGATCTTGCTCGAACGAGCTCACTCGAAGATCGCAGAACTTGCTTTCTTGTGTACAAACTTTATGTTTTTTTTACTCTGCTGCTCAGCTCATCAAATAGGGGCACATGGACAGCTGGAGTGATTCCGATTCGCGTTTTGCTAGTATAGGCTAAAACTATGTTGAACTATGGAGACTTGTGCTCTTATTTACCGAGAAAAGTCAAAATCGGTCCTAGTGAAGTAGAATCTCCCAAACTCTCTTTTCGAAATAGCTGACTAGCAATTGAACTTGTTCTCAGGAATGATCGCCAGCGCAAGTATCATGGTTGGTAGGGACGCTGCTTTGCAATTTGCGGATCGACACTGCTCAGTATCTCCAAGCTTTCCATCATCCTGGGGCCAGTCGATAAGGGTGATAATTCACCAAAAAGATAACAATAATGTTGAGCACTGAATGATCTAAGTTTTTCAGAGTAATGGCGCCTTCAAATACTTTTTCTTTTCAAATGGATGTTCAGCTGGTGGCAAATTTCAGAAAACGCCACTCGTCGCTAACATATTTCCAGTTATTTCAGAGCTCTCATTTCTTGAGCGTTAAGTGGATATCTATTTCACGTGAAGCTGCCTCGAATTTTTCACTCGAAACAATTGTGACACCCTGTTCGTACTGGCATGAATGCTTTCTCTTTATTGAATTTATACCGTTTCAGGTATTTTTCGCACATTTCTCTATATATACACCCTATTATTACGAGCTAGAAGTATCTTCCGCGAAAGAATTTCCATTGCCATTACTAGTTTTCTCGTATACCTAGTCTGAAAAAAATACTAGCTTGTCTCTGTAATTCGAATCACTTTTTTTCTTTCTATGGCCGAAAAACTGGTAGTAACATTTTTTTAAGCAAACTTATTCAGATGCAAGCCGCAGAGATAAGGCTCGACCCTGTGAAGGATCGATATCGAACGTGTTGTGACATATGCCATATAAAATTCGGTAAGCTTTTTATGTTATTGTACATGTCGAAAATACTTGCTTCATGAACTTCTAATCACCCTTAAATAAATTGTGGGAAAAATACATGATAACAATTTGAGATCCAAAAACAATTTTGATGAAAACAAAAGTTCAATTGATTATATGAAATCAATAGTTTATTTCTAATGCCGAAAGTGCATACTTATCATTCTTTGGAACAAAACTTCATAATTCACAAATTCTTCTTATCTTGTTTTCTCACTTCTTGGGTGACTTCTCACCATAAAAAGACATATAAGGTATCTTCTACAGAAGCCCGCAATTATACATATGGTAGTGTTCGCGAGCACAATATCGTTAGAGCATGCATTGATTTTGATTTTTGCACGCCAAACCTGGCAAGAAAAAAACAAAATAGAATAATAAATCAGCGGATGTTCACTTGCCATAATTCACTACTTCTATAATATTTCGCCAGAAATACACCGGATTCGAGAAAAAAATTTGCGGCTGGTTCTCGGAGTATTCACTATTCTCAATTTGTACGCCAAGAATATGATTTTAATTTGCGGAAAGGGGTAGGATGATCAGAGCAGGGTTCGATAAGAAACATTGATTTCTGAAAAACATTCTTTTTGACGGTTTTTTTTTCCTATGTGAACCGAAAAATAGCAGCTGTCGAAATGGCGCTTTAGCAGTCTCGAATTTTTTCAACTTCTAAGCATTGATATTAGGTTGGTAACTTTGAAATGTCGTTTTTGATCAAAGATTATTTTAAGTATAAAAGCTATACCAAAGCTTATCAACCTAATTTATTTCCTTTATGTGTGTCATCCACTCTCCACCTTTTGTTTGCAAAGCATGGAGGTCTACCTCGTAGAACTCTTCCAGGTACGACTCGAAGAAGTTAGGTACTCAAATTATGAGGTCGTCGCCGCGGTCAATGAATTTATTTATTTGCTGCTGAAGGCAACTGTATTGGCCTAGGTCAGTGATTGTTGGACGGTGCCAGGTCTGAGCTATATGGCGCGAGAGGCAGAGCGTCCCAGCCCAACTCCTCGATTTCTTGTTGCAAAATTTTCGCGACATGTGATCTTGCATTATCGTGCCAAAATGTTTCAATGACCGAATTTGCCCTTTGACTACGTAGAGCCCGATCCTCGCCTGCGGGATGTTGTGCGCAGAGTTTAGCTGTAACTATATGACGCACAATCAGCTCTCCATAGTAAGCCATTCTTATACTGCTTCACCATACTGTAGCAAGACTTTTTCTCTGTGGCTGTCCGGTTTCGGAGAGGCCCTCAGCTGCCCATCTGTTGCCAACCACGGCCATCTTCTCACTTTGTTATCGGGGAACATCCTTCTGTAAAACACGCCTTCAACGAAGTCAGGAACCTTCTTCTTCTTGGAGTTATGCAGCAGAGTTCAAGTATTGGCAACCAATACTGCTTGCTCGTGTCGCTCAGAATAGGCCGAACCCATTTTCTTTCCTGAAAGGCCCTAACAGTCGCACGTAGGAACTTTCAAATTTTTCTGTTGACACAACTGAATCTCCATGCAAGTTTTGTGCGGTATGTCGAGGACTCAATTTATTCCTTCATCTGGAGCTAGAGGTCAGAATCCACGACCATCGTCATCAGCTCCTTTACCTCAGTCTTAGAAGAGCTGAAACCATGGCTGAAAGTGCACCAGAAACTGAGTGTTGCTGCTCAATGTTTTGCACGTAATGAGTGGGATTCGTTGGCTGTTTTTCTTTGCTTGATATATACACGCTCAGGCGATGTTTTCTGATCAATCATATTCGAGCAAAAGTTTTGGCTCGAGAACATCCGCTCACTGACGGCTAAGGTTTCGCAATATACGCACTGAATGGCTCTCTCGAATGGATGCTCTCCCATATTACGAGGTTGAGTTTCAGCTGCAGAAGCAAAGCTCACTAAATTAGCACATTCAAAGTTACCAATCATTTAAAATATGAGCTATAAAAATTAATTCTTCAGAAAAATGATGGCCAACTAGGTTTTGTACGGCGGAAAGAGCACTTTCGAACGGTCTACGGGGTTTTTCGGGTTTTATTTGTACTGATTGAATTTATACGCTACTAAAAAAAAAACGACGAGCGATATTTATGCATCCGAACCCAATATCTTATATGAGAGTTTCTTGATATGGGCATGAGAAGGAAACCCAAATCAAATTACCTCATCGAGCCGAATGATAGAAGAGGAGAATCGCTCTCACTTCGAATGGTTCGCCAGCTGTAGATACAGAAGTGAAATTCTTAAACACAAAGAAAAGGGCCGTGCTAGCTGTCAAAAGCTGCATCTAATTCAAAAAAAATGATGAACTTCCTGCTATTGAATTCATTAGGGACTCTGTACATGGGTTTAGTGAAGCCTCACAGCTAAAAGAAAAATTTCTGCGTGGATGATACTTCCTAATCAGGGTCATCATAAGAATGAAGTTATAACTATAGATCCACACAAGTCTGTCTCTGGATTCAAAATGAACCTCATAATCAAAAAATTACTTAGTTAATTACTCTATTACATCGCAGGGATGTATACATGAACTAATTAGTCTGAATGTTTTCAAGGTACTGCAATTCTTGGTGCGGCGGAAGCCATCGTATGTGTAACCGTTCTGATCAGCGCTATTCAACAAATCGTCTGGAAAAACGGAGGCTCACATAATTGTTCAAATCAGTGAGTTGTTCAATTGTGCAAGTTAGTTGCTTATTGCTCGCGTAGGAAAGCCTACAGCGATTGTGGGTATCAGAAATGACTGTCCCAAAATCCGTGATTACGCTATCACGGTGAAACTCCAGTTCGGGGGGGGCACTCCATTTTTTCTCCAATACTCAAGATAAGGATTAGAGGGCTCACGACACGTAATCGACTCATTTAAAGTAGACTTCTGATAAATATTGGTGTAATGGGTGAGAAACCCTGAAACGTTTTCACATTTCCGCCTGCCATGACCCAAGGGAACGGTCCTGGACCAGGAGAAAGGACACCTCCGCAAAGGGCTAAGGGTGCAGGAGCTCCAGGGTGGATCACCTGTGCAGAAAAGTGGATGGGATGTGGGCAGGTAGTGTGGAATGTAGGACATCCACCGGTCCTTATCAAAAGTACGCTCGAAATGAGTCGTTCACTTATTATCTTATCCGTAGTGTTCGATAGCCCAAAGAACTGCTCTCTAGTACTACGGATAAGATAGCAATGGAGTGCCCCCCCCCCGAACTGGAAAACTTTCACCTTTCACCTCATTCTAACGTTTTACGATTTTTGGCCAAAGTAGCACTAAAGTGGAGTTCATGTGGGTTAGGTCACTATAGTAGATGGGATACAAGCTGTATATACGCTATATGTACTCACAAGCTGAATATACTTCCCTGCAAAACAAAGGTTAGTTCGGAAAAAATCGGGATGCGGATCGCATTTCTTCGCTGGGAACATATTAGCAAAGAGCAGTCAGCAGCAAAGAAATATGCTTTCGCTTCCCTCCTCAACCTCAGAGCAAGACGATCGTCCAATCTGTGATCTTTGAACTCTCATATCCAAATGGACGAGCTATTTGCAATGGGATGCCGTATATCCGTTCTGTTTGAGAAGCTTTAATTTCTTAGAATCGCCCCTTAATCTGGCTGCGATAGTCTTTGCTTCGGCAGTATGATACAGATAGTTGTTTGAGCTGCGCATCGCCCTCAACTTGAAAATATATGCAAAGATTATCGCCAGTGCGGACAGCTAAACAGTAGAAAACTAAGAAAACACTTCATTCGCAGCTGAAGATATACGAAAAACAAGATGAAGCGAATAGTTGCTTGTATAAGAAAGCCTACCCTGCTGATTTAGCTTAGAATCATCACCGCAACTCTTAAGGCTGGTTTCAGCGCTTGTCTTTCTCAATCACTCGCTAATTTGTTTTTGCCAAATGTTAGCCACCAGTCGTGATTATTGCTTGGTGCGATGAACGGAGGAGCCAATTTTATAAAAAAGGAACTTTACGCTCATGTTCCATGTGGAGTCTCGAAATCGGTGTTGACCTACAACAGAGTAGGGGTTTGGTAAGATAACGCAGAGATCTACTACTCGTCGTATAGATCAGTGTTTGAATGGATATTGTTTGGCGGTAACTCCTGATAAAAGCGCGAACGGAGTTTTTCTCCATGTTGTCCTATCGCTTGCACACGCAGTGTCACTGATCGCTGTGAGGAAGATACTTGTTTATGATCAAGGTGGTGATCGAACCAGTAATCAATCACTTAGGTTGTCCACCACTGCCGTGCAACAATCAATCACGATGAGAACACGAAGCTTCCTCGTCATTCAACAGCGGTTTCATGTTAAGGGCTGCAAAATGAAAATCGTGCAGAACACCTCATAATTTGACTTCTCCTTTTATCGAAAATGCGAAGGTTTCAATCAGACTTGGTAGCGATCACGGTTCAGCTGCAGTGTCGACTTCGGTAGCTGACTCCTAATTCTTTCGAATGCTGTGGTGTTTGTTCAATGTGGATTGGAATCCTGCTCAAGAAGCATTTTGTGTGTATACACCCCTCAGCTGCTGAAGCTAGAGCCTAAATTATGTTCATCCTCCCTAGGAAATTCTCCCATTATTTCCCAACACGACTGCGTCGGTTGTAATCACTAGAGATAACTCACAAGAGTTCCACGCTCGATATTTGGTTGCGAAGCAGAAATAAACTCACGAAAACAACACTCTATGGACAGTCGAAGGTAGGTGTCGCCGCCAAAGGCGGGACATGGAAAGAAGTGCGCCTTGCTCGGCTACTTATCAGGCGACACAATGAAAGAATCCGGGTAAAGCCTCCGATTTTGGAGATTGAGACAAAACGATCGATAGAATAGGATGCAGTACGAGTGTCAGATCTTCAAGCAATAGGGCATAAAGTGTAAAAAAGTTTACGTTGATTGCCGTATCAACCGATAGAACGACTGACATCTCCAGAAAACTTGTTTGTACGTGCCTCTTTCCCAAGCCAGCCTCCTTCACTGCTAGTGGGAAAGAGGGTTTTGTTAACGGCCTTGTCGACGGTTTTTCTCAGTTTTTTCTCCACTGTCGTTCCACTTCGCATCTCTATACTCAGTTTCAATCGCCATAATACCCCCTTATTGAGCCCGACTTTTGCCTTTAACTGGGTTTACGTGTCGTGATTAGCTCAGGTAAAAGTCTTGGTTTTCTAGTTTTTTGCCGCTTTTTCGAATTGCTTACCAAACAAATGCAATTTTTTGTTCTTTTCGTTCTTATCGTGGACGATGGGTCTCAAGCCAGTGGTTCATGGGCAAGATAGAATCATCATTATTCCTCCGGAAAGGATTCCTGTATTTCTGTAGTCATGCATTTAATGCCGGCAAACATTTCCTGGTTGGCTATGTATGAATGTTTCTGCGAGTTCCTCCATCCAGAAGCCTTAATGTTTCTTGAAGCTTACAAAACAATCTTCCCGCCTGACGTATGCCGTCCGTGTGCTGTCCTCTAAAATGATTACATCTCGGTCTAGGGAGTGAAAAAGTCTTCCAAGAGCCACAATTTCAACATCGTATAACACAAGCTACACTGGTAGTGTAGCGCCTCACACCGCGAAAACACAACAGAGCATCTGAGAGTGCCTGTTTGTGCACTATGGCAGTGATTAATTGGATGTCTACGTCAAGTGCCACGCGCTCTCAGAACCGTAAAATATAGGGAGGCAAATCGTTGGCCATCAATATTCACCTATTGGGCTATCCAACACTATGGATAAGTTATAAGTAAACAAAACTCATTTTAGGGTACTTTTGATAAGACGGTGAGTCCATTCCAACATTTCTGTATATCCTGTCCACTTTCTGTAAGCTATCCACCTTGGGCTCCTATGCAGCTTCGGGTTTTAAACACTGAGTTACCTATACTATATCAGCAGCTCACAGTACGTACTGCATGTGCTTAGCGTTGTTCCTGAAATGAATTGAAAGCAACATGTCAGGCAGGGTTTCAGTACAGTACTCGCCGTTTGAAATCGAAAATTCACGCGAATAACGCGAATCCTCGTTAATTTCGTGAATTCGTTATAAGGGTCAGAGTGAAGTATTCCAGAAACGGAAAACACCGTTGAACTCAGCTCTTCAAGCGCTACAAGATGGTGCTAAAATATTTTCAGAAAGCTTGATTTCGGAATGCGCCATGCACTCGATTTCATCTCAAAAAGTAGTTGCTCGCATGTGATGTGTATATAATGTATACTATACGAATTATGTGAATGATGTGTATATAATCCCGCTTATGCGGGCTAACCGCTACACACAAAGAAGGGCCTCAAAACTTACCCCAGAATGCGCCACGTACTCAATCTCATCCACTACATTGTGAGATTAGATGAATGTTATTTTCCGAATTCTTAGATCTTCATTTCGTTTTCAAGCGCTTACTGGCTTTACGTGTTCCCTCTGCTCTCAATATCCCATCCTCTGTATATCAAGTGGAATCTTTGAACAGTTCTCAGCAGGCATAGTGGGCCTATTATGTGACATTTTCCATTTTCAGAGGAGATGTTTTGCAGAAAGCTGTGAAGATAGCGAACAATTTCCTTCACTGTCGTAGACTACGGTCACTTGTCTGTAAGGATTATATGGAAACCTTGGTCGCAGGTGAGCGTTTCTTCCGTGGTGTGGCCCCAAACATGCCTCCTCGTCATGCCCTTGTGGAAAGTTCAGATTTTTTGCATTTCCAGATGAACTCGCAGACCTGAAATGTGCCCCGTTAGCTTCCCCGTGAAAAATGCTATCGAATGATATGCATTACTTCCCCAGTTGAAACTTTGGTTTTTCACCGTTTTCAGCCTTCCCCTATTGCCGGATATCCCACGATTACTGCCCCAAAATCTCAAAGTTTCATTTTTCGTCGAAACTTTGTCTATTGGGGTAATTCGATGCCCTGATTACGAATATGACATTCATTTTTGATGCTGGTGTCATTTGGCGCCAATTTGGCGCCACGGCTGTTTTCACCAAATCTGCTGAAACTTCGTCATTTGGGGTTATTTGGGGTCCTGATTACGAAAACGACACCCGTTTTTAGCGCTGGCGCCATTTGGCGCCCGTTTGGCGCCAATTTGGTGCGTCCAGCTGTTCTCACCAAATCTGCTGAAACTTCGTCATTTGGGGTTATTTGGGGTCCTGATTTGAAAACGACGCCCGTTTTTAGCGCTGGCGCCATTTGGCGCCACAGCTGTTTTCACCAAATCTGCTGAAACTTCGTCATTTGGGGTTATTTGGGGTCCTGATTGCGAAAAACGACGCCCGTTTTTAGCGCTGGCGCCATTTGGCGCCGTTTGGCGCCAATTTGGCGCCACAGCTGTTTCCACCAAATCCGCTGAAAACGTGTGTATAGGGGTTATTTGGCGTCCTGATCACGAATATAACATTCAGTCTTGACGCCGGCGCCATGTGGTGTCACAAACAACACTTCACAGTCAGAGCGTACTCTTAGGCACCTTTCTCAGAGCGCCGACTGTCAGACCGTGGAAAAGGTCATCGAATCGGAGACTTTCCCACGACAGGAAGGAGCCAGACCGTGGAAAACTGTGAGCTAAGCCAGAAGCATATTTCACGTTTTCACTGGAGATGCCTGTATGCGTTGGGCAGAGCAGCAATTCGACTGTAAGCTCTCCAGCTGCCACTGAGGATGGTAGTACCGTGCTCGATGTACTACTTCATGATGAGCCGCAGTAGAGTTGAAACGTCTTTCCTTCGGACCATCCGAAGGAGTCCACGTACACAGTCCCAGAAATAGGGCAGTGCGAACCGTGGACTCAGGAAAGTTACAGTTCTCGAAAAAGGAATCCTTTCGGGCATGAACGTAGACCCTGGTCTCGTTCGATGGTCCAGTGCGGCACGCTCGGCCCAAATAACCCCAAATGACGAAGTTTCAGCAGATTTGGTGAAAACAGCTGTGGCGCCAAATTGGCGCCAAACGGCGCCAAATGGCGCCAGCGCTAAAAACGGGTGTCGTTTTTGTAATCAGGACCCCAAATAACCCCAAATGACGAAGTTTCAGCAGATTTGGTGAAAACAGCGTGGCGCCAAATTGGCGCCAAACGGCGCCAAATGGCGCCAAATGACACCAGCATCAAAAATGAATGTCATATTCGTAATCAGGGCATCGAATTACCCCAATAGACAAAGTTTCGACGAAAAATGAAACTTTGAGATTTTGGGGCAGTAATCGTGGATAGAATCCGGCAATAGGGGAAGGCTGAAAACGGTGAAAAACCAAAGTTTCAACTGGGGAAGTAATGCATATCATTCGATAGCATTTTTCACGGGAAAGCTAAACGGGGCACATTTCAGGTCTGCGAGTTCATCTGGAAATGCAAAAAATCTGAACATTCCACAAGGGCATGACGAGGAGGCATGTTTGGGGCCACACCACGGAAGGAACGCTTACTTGCGACCGAGTTTTCCACATAATTCCTACAGACAAGTGACCATAGTCTACGACAGTGAAGGAAATTCTTCGCTTCCTTTACAGCTTTTCTACAAATCGTCCTCTAAAAATGGGACTGATCGAGTGAAATAAGCGGCGGCAAAGGCATGATATAAGGGAGGATGATGTTTTCTTGGCTTGGTGAGTACACCAAGGTGCGACATCTGAGATTTTAACGTCACTGCTTGTGACAAGCGGTTTTCCATATAATCTTTACAGACAAGTGACCGTAGTCTACGACAGTGAAGGAAATTGTTCGCTATCTTCACAGCTTTCTGCAAAACATGTCCTCTGAAAATGGAAAATGTCACATAATAGGCCCACTATGCCTGCTGAGAACTGTTCAAAGATTCCACTTGATATACAGAGGATGGGATATTGAGAGCAGAGGGAACACGTAAAGCTAGTAAGCGCTTAAAAACGAAATGAAGATCTAAGAATTCGGAAAATAACATTCATCTAATCTCACAATGTAGTGGATGAGATTGAGTACGTGGCGCATTCTGGGGTAAGTTTTGAGGCCCTTCTTTGTGTGTAGCGGTTAGCCCGCATAAGCGGGATTATATACACATCACATACGACGTATATATACATTATATACACATCACATGCGAGCAACTACTTTTTGAGATGAAATCGAGTGCATGGCGCATTCCGAAATCAAGCTTTCTGAAAATATTTTAGCACCATCTTGTAGCGCTTGAAGAGCTGAGTTCAACGGTGTTTTCCGTTTCTGGAATACTTCACTCTGACCCGAGTTATAACGAATTCACGAAATTAACGAGGATTCGCGTTATTCGCGTGAATTTTCGATTTCAAACGGCGAGTACTGTACGTCATTGCGGTCAAAACATGCCCCAGCCCAACTAAAGTTTATAGGAAATGTCTTTAATTTCAAAACCTACCTCTAAAATGCGCTGGAAGGGGTCGAAGTCCTCTTGGAGGGGGCGGATCACCCATAAAGAGGCGGATCGCCCAACATACGCTGTGCAGAGCGCGCTTGACTAGCGATCGTTGCGGGACCGCCGCGCTGTATGAGGTCGATTCCATAAGAACGCAATTGAAGCGCTTCAATTTCGATTGCTGGCAAGTAGTTATGTATTTGCAAGCATGCAGCTATTTGCCAGCAGTTGCAATTAAAGCGCATGTACTACGGGCAGGTTCGGACAACTCGTCCAACACACGTCTCCCTAAACGGCAGGGCATGTCCCTGTCTAAGCCCCAGTTGGGCGTTTTCTTCACTTTTTCTCTTTACGTTCGACCACTTTTCACCTACAACTTCCATATAGGTGCTTTTGGCCCGCAAATTCGTTCCTGGACTGTTGCTTTAAGGCAAGGGATTAAGTAATCACTTCGACACTTCTGCAACACTACGTGATGTTCCAACTTTGCCTTTTACCAAATACTTTCCCGACTATTTTCAGGATCTTCCAAGATTGCCTCATATTTCACTTCAGTCACTTCGATGTAACTCTCATATTCGACTACATAGTAATTGCCATGATATGTTTGATGTTGCTCAGTGTGAGTTATGTACATTTATTATGATTACTTACCTCACCAGGAACAGGATAGGATTGAACCCTTTTCAAAGACGGTTTGATGCATCTATAGAAGGTACATACGAGTTAGCTATTGAACTGAGAAATTTTCTGAGTGGTTCCGAGAACGCTAAAAATGTGGAAACAACGGGTTTGGTTCGTTTCCGCACCGAAGATAAATTTTGAATTTCTCTGGTTCTCACTTTCCTGCGCTCCCCTATGCCTTATTTCGTTCACTAAACAAAAAACCACATATAAAACGTTCAACGCAACAAACAAATCCATGGAGTGCGAATGTTAGGATTGTAAAAGTTTCGCTGCCCAAGAGAAGTTCTCTATCGTATAACTTTTGACTCCTAGGGCACATTGTGAAGGAAAATTCATCACTTTCGTGTCCCACGTGCTATAACGTGCAAGCGCGCACTGTCTGGAAGCGCTTCATGTCACGTGCAGGAATTTCTAGGTCATGAACACGATATACTTTGTAGAGAAGCGAAAAAGATCACTATAAAAACAGGCGAACAAAAGAAGATCAACCATTAGGCTCATGCAATAAATTACGAACCTGGGTCAATCAAGCACATATGGTGAATTGGAAAGGGATGGTATTCACTTGCATCGAGCATCCTCCATCGTTCTTGAAAGCCTTTACGAAGGCCGACAAACCGTACAAACTGAATGTTATAAATTCGCAGACCTCACTGAAGCTATTGACGCAGAGAGATGGTAATGAAATGTAGTAGTTTGGGGGGCACTCATAATATCTAATCGAACTGGCAATATCTAATCGAAGTGGAGCTGCGGTAGGGCGGTCATATCTAATCACCATCCGGAGCACAGTCTCTGAGTGTATGATTAGATAGGGATACCAATCCGTGCCATACAAAATCGGATACCTGGGAGGCCCTTTCTTCGAGGGTTTGTATGGCAGTCGCAAGAAGGTTTGATGAAAGGAAGGAGCCAGCAGGGTAGCAGCCATTTTAGCCCTAGACCAATATGACAGGAGTAAGCGTACTAGTCCAGTGGCCACGGTCTTAGATTAGATAAGATATAAGTGCCTTCCCGCAACTCTACTTTGATTAGATATGAGTGTCTTTCCGCAGCTTCACTTCGATTAGATAGGAGTGGCCCAACCGAACTACATTTTCACCGACAGGACATATGCAGACTTTGAAGCCAGCAATAGATACATTTGAACAATGGGGAATGCCGCGCAAAACAAACCACTTAGGCTCTACCCATTTTCGCTCGAAGCCTGTTCATTTGTGAGAGAACAGACTGGCCTAAGTTGTGTTTAAGCGTAATTGGTTGATTAGTGAAACATTATTGTTGTCTAAGGTCTTGGAGCCTATAACTTGATCAAAAACAAAGTCCGTTGCTTACGGTTATCTACTAGCGGTGGAAGTCTTATGGTTGTGACCAATTGTTCACAATTTGGTGTATGATAAATAGTGGTTGTGCACAGGGTGGGGCAAAATTACTGGTGCACCTATACGTTTTGAATTTTTTAACACTTCTTGGAGATTTTCCTGTTTCACTCGCTTGTGATATGTTGCCTGGAGGTTGCGTAATTCCTACGTACTCGAATACAAAATGGTCCGTCGTTCTGACCTACGGAGCGCGATCATCAAACTTCACAACGACGGCAAGCAAACAAGAGAAATTGTGAAGATCCTTTCCGTACCTCGAAGGACGGTTCAGAATACAGTACGACGCTATAAAGAACTGAAGACCGAAGAGGACAGGGAAGGAAGAGGACGTCCCACAACAGCTACGAGTCGGAGAAATGTGAGGCTCGTCAGAGAAAGAATTCGAAGGAACGCCAGGAGATCGATGCGCCAGATGGCGAAAGACGTTGGAGTAAGCGCGAGGTCAATGAGGAGGATTGTCAGAAGTAAGCTAAGGAAGTTCCCCTATCGCTTGCAGAAATGCCAACTCCTGACGGACATTATGAAGAAAAGGAGATTGGAGAGATGCAAGAAGTTGCTGCAGCGATTCACGGTGGCACGCGCCCGAGACATCGTTTTCAGTGATGAAAAGATTTTTACTCTGAATCCAGCCTTCAACTCCCAAAATGAGAGGATTATTGCAGGATCACTTGCTGATGCTACCACCAAGGCAAGACTCCAGGAAAGAGCGAAACACCCCCAGTCCATTCTTGTTTGGGGAGGAGTCACCTCTACGGGGAAGACCCCACTTGTTTTCGTTGAAGCTGGTGTAAAAATCA
>MU897144.1:0-10296 GCA_036418205.1 Ostertagia ostertagi | reverse complement strand
CTTCATAACTCCGTTCGGAGAGTCGTTTAGCAGATTTGGAAGGCAGATTTGGAATCAGCGTCTGGAGACGCATCAGGTGGTATACATTTCATTTCAAACGGCCACTTCGACCTACCATCCTTCCCTTGTAAGTTTTGAAAAAGGATCGAGAAATTTCCTGAGCGCTGAAGACAAGTGGTGGACACTCATGCTAAATATTAGGTTGGTAACTTTGAAATGTCGCTTCCTTTCTGTGATTCAAAACACAACCTCGTATATGGGAGACCATTCATTCGAGAGAGCGATTCAGCGCGCATATTGCGAAATCTTAGGCGCCACTGAGCGGATGTTCTTCGAGCCAAAACTTTGCTCGAAGATGACTGATCAGAAATCATCGTCTGATATATTCAAGCAAGGAAAAACGGCCAACGAATCCCACTCATTGTGTGCAAAACATTGAGCAGTAACACTTAGTCTGATGCACTTTCAGCTATGGTTTCAGCTCTTCCAAGACTGAGGTAAAGGACTTGAGGACGAAGAGCGTGGATTTTGACCTCTACCTGTAGAAATGAAGCTAAAGAAAGCCAACGAATTGAGCTCTCGCCAAACTACACAGAAACTCGTAGGGAGATTTGACTGTGTCAACAGTAAAATTTAAAAGTTTCTACGTGCGACTGGTAAGGCCTTTCAGGATAGAAAATGGGTTCGGCCTATTCTGAGCGACGCGAGCAAGCAGTACTGGTTGCCAATACTGGAACTCTGCTCCATAACTCCAAGAGGAAGAAGGCTCTTGACTTCGTTTGAGCGCATTTACAGAAGGATGTTCCCCGATAACAAAGTGAGAAGACGGCCGTGGTTGGCAACAGATGGGCAGCTGAGGGCCTCTCCGAAACCGGACAGCCACAGAGAAAAAGTCTTGCTACAGTATGGTGAAACAGTATAAGACTGGCTTACTATGGAGAGCTGATTGTGCGTCAGACAGTTACAGCTGAACCCTGCGCACAACATCCCGCCCGCGTGGACCGAGCTCTGCGTCGTCAAGGGGAAATTCGGCCATTAAAAACTATGGCACGATAACGCAAGACCACATGTCGCGAAAATACGCAACAAAAAAATCGAGGAGTTGGGCTGGGACGTTCTACCTTCGCGCCATATAGCACAGATCTGGCGCCGTCCAACTATCATTGACCAGGTCATGCCGCGCTCCTTAGCAGCAAATAATTTTATAACCGCGACGACGTCAAAATTTGAGTACCTAACTTCTTTGAGTCTACCAGAAAGATTTCTGGCTCCCGCTTTGCGTACAAGGGCACGTGTAATGCTTTACATGGAGGAAAGATTTGGTTGATTGATTTTGATTGCTGGATATAGTTTTATACTTGAATTAATCGTTGATCCAAAACGACATTTTCAAAGTCACCACCTAATATATGACGGTTGCCTCCCTGAGGAGTTTGTGAAAAAAAACAATATTTAAATCAAAAATGGGAAAAGGTTGCAGGATTTCTTGCATCCTAATTAACATTTGTACTACAATACCGCTACTAATTTTTGTTCAATCGACGGTTTGCGACGGTCGGAAACCGTCGCAAACCGTCGGCTCGCCATAACTCTTTAAAAAATGGTTCGCTCGACCTGCAGTTTATACCATCTGATAGCTCTGCTCGAGATCTACAAGATGGTTAAATTCAATTTCTGAAAGAGCTCCATCTAGGATTGCGCCATGCACTCGACCTCCATCCCGAGAAGTAATGAATATACTTTGTATGTGATGCGCATATAAGTCCTCCTATGCAGCCTGATCATCCCACAGAAACATGGATCTCAACACCCTCAGAATACGCCACGTACCCAACCCGGTCCACCATATGGTGAGATTGAATGAATGTTTTTTTTTCGAATTTCACGATCTTTAATTCGTTCTAGAGCGCTAATTGGCTAACCGTGCGCTGATCAACCCATTCTTCCACTCCAAATGAGAATCTTCGAACAGTTTCCAGCAGTAGTAGTAGACCTATTATGTGACATTCCCCACATTTAGAGGAGATGATTTGCGGAAACCTGAGAAGATAGCCAGGAATCTCTCCACAGACGTAGACTCCAGTTACTTCTCTGTAAGATTGATGTAGAATATTTGGTCACGGGTAAGCGCTCCGTCCGTGGTGTGGCCCCAAACATCACTCTCCGTCATGCCCTAAAATGAAAATCAGAGTTTTTGCTCTTCCAGATGACTCTACAGAGCTGAGGGGTGCACCGTTTCGATTTCCCATGAAAAATACTACCGAATGGTGTACAACTCAGGTTTCACACAAAACTTTGTTTTTCTCACTTTTTTGCTCCCCATTGCCGATCGTCCTCCCAGCCCTTGGCGCCACGTGCGATTTAGCGAGAAATTCTCTCCACCGACGTGGACTCCGGTCACTTGTCTGTAGGAAAGAGGTAGAATATTTGGTCACGGGTAAGCGCTCCGTCCGTGGTGTGGCCCCAAACATCACTCTCCGTCATGCCCTAAAATAAAAATCAGATTTTTTGCATTTCCAGATGAACTCGCAGACCTGAGATGTGCCCCATTGGATTCCCCGTGAAAAATGCTATCGAATGATATGCATTACTCCTCCCAGTTGAAACTTTGGTTTTTCACCGTTTTCAGCCTTCCCCTATTGCCATCATTATTCCACTATTACTATCCCAAAATCTCAAAGTTTCATTTTTCGTCGAAACTTTGCCTATTGGGGTAATTCGATGCCCTGATTACGAATATGACATTCATTCTCGTAGTGGGGCCCCAAACATCACACCTCGCCCCATTTTTTGCGACAACTTCAACTTTTTTTTGTTCCATGTTTAGAGCAGCTGTTATGTAGAAAGCTGTGAAGGCAGCGACAAATTTCCTTTACTGACGTAGACTACGGTTACTTGTCTGTAGGAATTACATAGAAACCTTGGTGGCAGGTGAGTCTTCCTTCCGTAGTGCGACCCCAAACATCACACCTCGTCATGCCCTTGCGATATGATCAGATTTTTTTTGGTTCTCCAGATGAACATAGAAGACTGAGATGTGCACCATTCAATTCCCCATAACAAATACTGTCGAACGGTATACAACTCACTTTCTGGAGAACATCTAGTTTACCTGCCACTAGATCCATTTTGTGACATTTCCCGCAATTTTCGAAGGGATGTTTTGAGGAAATTCGAGAAGGGAGGGACGAACTCTCTTCCCTATCGTAGAGTAAGTTTACTTGTATGTTGGAAAAAGATGATACACTCGGGCTTGAGCGAGTGTTTCTTCCCTGGTGTGGCCTCAAACATCGCTCTCCGTCATGCCCTGAAATAAAAACCAGATTTTTTGGTCTTCCAGGTGGCTCTACGGAGCTGTGGTGTACACCATTCGATTCTCCATGCAAAATGCTATCGAACGATATACATCTCAGTTCCCACTTGAAACTTTCGTTTTTCACCGTTTTCGGCCTTTTCCTTATCGCCGATCGCCTTCCTCAGCCCTGGCCACCCACGTGCTATTCACGTGCGCGGTGCGTGTGACTTTCCCACGCACTTTCGACACGCATAGCGGTGTATCGATCGGGCTGCCCGCCAGCTACCGAGAAAGGCCATCGGCTGTCACGTGAGCTCTCACGCACCGCGCACGTGAATAGCACGTGGGTGGCCAGGGCTGAGGAAGGCGATCGGCGATAAGGAAAAGGCCGAAAACGGTGAAAAACGAAAGTTTCAAGTGGGAACTGAGATGTATATCGTTCGATAGCATTTTGCATGGAGAATCGAATGGTGTACACCACAGCTCCGTAGAGCCACCTGGAAGACCAAAAAATCTGGTTTTTATTTCAGGGCATGACGGAGAGCGATGTTTGAGGCCACACCAGGGAAGAAACACTCGCTCAAGCCCGAGTGTATCATCTTTTTCCAACATACAAGTAAACTTACTCTACGATAGGGAAGAGAGTTCGTCCCTCCCTTCTCGAATTTCCTCAAAACATCCCTTCGAAAATTGGGAAATGTCACAAAATGGATCTAGTGGCAGGTAAACTAGATGTTCTCCAGAAAGTGAGTTGTATACCGTTCGACAGTATTTTTATGGGGAATTGAATGGTGCACATCTCAGTCTTCTATGTTCATCTGGAGAACCAAAAAAATCTGATCATATCGCAAGGGCATGACGAGGTGTGATGTTTGGGGTCGCACTACGGAAGGAAGACTCACCTGCCACCAAGGTTTCTATGTAATTCCTACAGACAAGTAACCGTAGTCTACGTCAGTGAAGGAAATTCGTCGCTGCCTTCACAGCTTTCTACATAACATCTGCTCTAAACATGGAACATGTCGCAAAAAATGGGGCGAGGTGTGATGTTTGGGGCCACACTACGAGAATGAATGTCATATTCGTAATCAGGGCATCGAATTACCCCAATAGGCAAAGTTTCGACGAAAAATGAAACTTTGAGATTTTGGGGCAGTAATAGTGGAATAATGATGCCCAATCGGCAATAGGGGAAGGCTGAAAACGGTGAAAAACCAAAGTTTCAACTGGGGAAGTAATGCATATCATTCGATAGCATTTTTCACGGGGAATCCAATGGGGCACATCTCAGGTCTGCGAGTTCATCTGGAAATGCAAAAAATCTGATTTTTATTTTAGGGCATGACGGAGAGTGATGTTTGGGGCCACACCACGGACGGAGCGCTTACCCGTGACCAAATATTCTACCTCTTTCCTACAGACAAGTGACCGGAGTCCACGTCGGTGGAGAGAATTTCTCGCTAAATCGCACGTGGCGCCAAGGGCTGGGAGGACGATCGGCAATGGGGAGCAAAAAAGTGAGAAAAACAAAGTTTTGTGTGAAACCTGAGTTGTACACCATTCGGTAGTATTTTTCATGGGAAATCGAACGGTGCACCCCTCAGCTCTGTAGAGTCATCTGGAAGAGCAAAAACTCTGATTTTCATTTTAGGGCATGACGGAGAGTGATGTTTGGGGCCACACCACGGACGGAGCGCTTACCCGTGACCAAATATTCTACATCAATCTTACAGAGAAGTAACTGGAGTCTACGTCTGTGGAGAGATTCCTGGCTATCTTCTCAGGTTTCCGCAAATCATCTCCTCTAAATGTGGGGAATGTCACATAATAGGTCTACTACTACTGCTGGAAACTGTTCGAAGATTCTCATTTGGAGTGGAAGAATGGGTTGATCAGCGCACGGTTAGCCAATTAGCGCTCTAGAACGAATTAAAGATCGTGAAATTCGAAAAAAAACATTCATTCAATCTCACCATATGGTGGACCGGTTGGGTACGTGGCGTATTCTGAGGGTGTTGAGATCCATGTTTCTGTGGGATGATCAGGCTGCATAGGAGGACTTATATGCGCATCACATACAAAGTATATTCATTACTTCTCGGGATGGAGGTCGAGTGCATGGCGCAATCCTAGATGGAGCTCTTTCAGAAATTGAATTTAACCATCTTGTAGATCTCGAGCAGAGCTATCAGATGGTATAAACTGCAGGTCGAGCGAACCATTTTTTAAAGAGTTATGGCGAGCCGACGGTTTGCGACGGTTTCCGACCGTCGCAAACCGTCGATTGAACAAAAATTAGTAGCGGTATTGTACTTTGTTCGTCTTCCCTGGGTTAAGTACCCACGGTCGCAGGACGCTGTCTCGTCAGTCGTCGCCACTTTAGTCTGTCCAGGGCGTCCTCTGCTGTGGCCATGACTTCACTTAGATCCTTCTTGATCACATCTCTCCACCTCTTCTTTGGGGCTCCTCGCGGTCGCTTGCCTTGCACTTCGAAGTCCATCGCTGTTCTTATCGGATGATCCTGTGGCCTCCTTAGCACATGCCCATACCATCGTAGACGCTGTTCCCGTACCTTCAGCTGGACAGGGGCAGTCTGCATGACCGCTCTAACATCTTCGTTTCTAACTCTGTCCAGCCGCGTCCAGCCGCAGGCCCACCTCAGCATCCTCATCTCAGCGGAGTGAAGCTGCCTTTCGTGGTTCTTGTTCAGGGGCCAGCACTCGCTGCCGTATAGCATCGCAGGCCTTACTACTGTCCGGTACACCTTCCCTTTGAGCGTTCTGGAGCACCTTCGATCGCAGAGGATTCCAGTGGACTCCCTCCATTTCATCCATGCTGTGTTGACCCGAGCCTTCACCGCCTGATCCACACTGCCATCAGCTGCCAGTCGCTCCCAAGGTAGCGGAAGTCCTCCACTCTTTCGATGGTCTCACCATGGCCGTCTACGATCGGCTCTGCACCCTCTTCGGAGCTCAGGAACTTGGTCTTCTTGACATTCAACCGGAGCCCGCCTTCTGCCAGGACATTCTGCCATCTCTGCACCTTGGCTTGAAGTGCCTCCCTGCTATCCGCTATCAGAGCTATGTCGTCAGCGTAGAGGATGGTCTTCAGTGGTCCTTCCATGAGTTCCTTGACATGGTATCGAGCGTTAGGAGGAACAGGAAGGGGCAATAATTAACATTGAGTATACGTTTGATAATACGATCGAAAGCAATAAATAAAAACATTTGACATCCTTATCGATTTCCCACTGCTCCGTCTTGTGAATTCGCATCGCGACCGCTCGCGTCTCTGGTTTGTCCATCGCAACACCGACATCGGATGGGAATGAAAGCAATAGGATCTTTCAAAAGTGTTCCGTGTGGAGCACTGAATAGCAATTAGAGATCATTTCGATCTCAGTAGTCTTTTTTCAATGTTGTTGGCAATAATTTTAAGTTTCGCTGTAATTAAATAAATGTACGATTAATAAGTATGATATACGAAATTGGAGTTTAGACGTTTTCAAGCCAAGGACTGTCGGGTCGAGCCAGGATAAGCAATCACAGCAAAATCAAAGTGATTGTTGTGCCGTTCACGCACACCGATCCAGGTAAGACAATTACAAGTTTGACCAAATTTTGATTTTTTCGTGTTTAATTTAGTTTTTGGCTTGTATTTCAGGTATAGGAAGGCTTAGACTCCAATTGACCCTTTGAGGGCTGAAAAATAGAACTGCAACCACAAGTTCAATTTGATTTATTTATTTGTTTATTTATAGCTATTGTACAGTGTTACGCTGAATTAATACGTTAATAAAAACGAATTTACAATAATTAGGGAGTGAATAAAAAGAACTCAAAATGCAGTCGGTAGCTAGTGCTCAGAAGTATTGGAGAGAGGGATTGGGGGGGAGGGGGAGATAGCCTAACGATGGCAATGGCCGACCAACATTGCAAGCCACTGCCGAACGGCTCCGAACACCAACTTAGTGGGTTCGTCAGCTCATCCAAGGGTATATAGCGGGTGGGAATTTGGGTGAGCAGACTACGATATTCAGATGTTGAGTAATTTTTTGTGAACGCAGGTCTTTAACAGAAATTGTTATAACCCGTGTGGCCCGACTTAAGAATAAGCTTCTAAAGCTCAAGTAATCAGTAAGCAGTATGTTTGTTCGTTTAGTCTATTTGTGATTCTAAACAGCCCTTTATAAAGAAAATCTAGAAATTCGCGTGAGTTCAGCAGCTTTGTCGGTTCCTGTCGGGAATCCTGGATAACGGAGAACAAGAATGCTCGGAATAGTCGGAAAAACTAAACTTGGCAGAGAAACCTCCGTTCGCGGCGCTTCTAGGTTTTTTTTTCGCTCAAAAATCAAAGCATAGCTGCGAATGTCATCCCACTAAAGCAAGAAATTGAAGAAAGGATTGAAAGTGCTAAAGTAAAGGCAAGCTCCCGGATAAAATTACTGTGTAAGAGCGTTTAGTAATGAAACTGGAGGAGGGGAGTGGCTTGGAGAAGAAAACGAAAGCGAAAAGAAACCCTCGATTGGATCCCAAACAAGGCCTCCCTCTTTTCCAGCCGCATTCCGCCTTGAGATAGAGAAGGGGAGTGTTGGACGAGTTTCGCGAATTACTTCCAGTTGCGCCAGTGCCAGTGACATTGAACCGCAATGCAACCGCTGCCGCAACTGCGCCCGCGCTTGGGTGTCCCCCAAGAGGCCCATCGCGCGGCGAAGGAAGAGACGCAGACGCGGCAAAGGACGAGTCGCAGCGCATACTGTAGCGGTTAGGCGTCAGGTTAAATAGAGTGTACCATACTACGTCTCATATCGCACAGCACGCGCTGCGACTCGTCCTTTGCCGCATCTGCGTCTCTTCCTTCAATGGGCCTCTTGGGGGACACCCCGCGCTTTCTAGCAGCGTCACGTGGACAAGCCGACAGCGGAAGGCGGGGCTTGCGGACGAAGGTGTGGATTGCGGGTCGAGCGAGCTTCTAGCGCCTTTGTCGCGCACTTTCAAGCCGCAAAAGGGGCGCGACATCAACGCTTGTCCGCCTGTCTACTACGCTCGGGATGGAACAGGTGAGCGTGCCTAATCCCGGATTGCACCTTTAAGGTATCCTCAGAGGTGGATAGCGCTATGACCAAGAGACGCTGTGCGTCAAGGAGCGGAAAGATATGGGGGAGCAAAGCGACGAGCGAGAGCAGACAGCCACTGAATATTACGTAGCGATTGAAAGTCTAGCTCAGCACAAAAGTGAAGACACTACTTCCCTTTACGTGTTTCAATATGGCGTTTTTTACATCAATAAAAACCAAGGATAAAGCATTTGCCGTTGATCAATCCCTTTTTGGGATGCGGCACGCATTCTACTTCCATTTGTACATTCGTAGTGGCGTTTGAATGCGATGTGGCCTATACAATGACTTGCGGGGGCCAGCCGATGTACAAGTCAGTGTTTTTATCCTCCCAGACAAGTCTGGTACCAATTAACCGACCCCGGAGGGATGGAAGGCTTGGTTGGCCCGGGCGACTCACGACCCAGGATTTGATCCCCGGACCGCTCGCGTGGTAAGCGTGCCACTTGCCACTACACCACTTCCGCCCATTTTTACCTCAATAGCAGCTTTCTTCTACTCATAGAAGGGTTGATTTAATTCAGCTTCGTGGAATGTGTCATTAAAAAATCCGTTAGCTTACGGTAGCCTGTGGACTTCAATGCCAGTGTTTAGGGTGGCTAAGGACGTTTGACTCGTATTCCAAAGACACGGACGACACCTTGGATGCGATGTATGAGGGGCTATTTAAAGGAATCTTCCACGGACCATGGACCAGTGGGCGGGACCGGAAGTGGTTTTGCGACGAAATGCATGGTAGGTACGGATCCACGTTCATGGGAAGGTTTGAAGTGAATCCTGTTCACGTTCGTGCGTTCGACACGTGGATCCGTACCTACCATGCATTTCGTCACAAAAACTTCCGGTCCCGCCCACTGGTCCATGGTCCGTGGAAGATTCCTTAAAGCTTCGTTGATGGTCATTAAAAATCGTTAGCTTACGTAGCCTGTGGACTTCAATGCCAGTGTTTAGGGTGGCTAAGGACGTTTGACTCGTATTCCAAAGACACGGACGACACCTTGGATGCGATGTATGACTTTCTTCGGACACATCCGGATATGACGTTCATGTGGGCGGAGACAATTTTTCTGGAACATTGGTGGCGCGAGCAAAACGATACCGTCCGCAAAGACGTCAGAGAGTAAGCTATCAAAGTTTGAATCAATATTAGCTCAAATCCACAGCAGTGTAGTGGCTAAGGTGTAGTGCAGTATGCGTACATTGCTAGTTCGATCTCCTCCCAAAACTTAAAAATCACCTGTATCACCCGTCGTCCCGTCGATTTGCTCGAGCGGGCGCCAGAAACGTCTCCATTCGTCCCTGTCGCGTGCTAGAGTGGTCCAGTGGATCCTTAAAAATACCATCAACAAATTCTCCGCTCTTAGTACACGGCTCATCCTCAGAACTTTAGACAATACCAACTGATGCCGCATCCTTTCGAATACTGAAGGGAGCTTTTATTCGGAATGACAGATCATCTGCTGCCCAGAACTTTCTCTTCTTCTTATTTGTATCTTCTGTTTGCGTTTATTTATTTATTTACCTATTCATTGGAAGCATAGGCAAGTCTACGTGAAATAGCCAGGTGAAACATGCCTAAAGCTAAAAGGACAAGGACCCACAGATTATGGCAAAGAAGGTTTCTGAAAATTGACTGTCACTCAGGTCAAAAATCGCTGATTCAATCCAAATCACGGCTACAAATTGTGAACATATCTGTGAACATGCACTATTTGTTTCTCAAGTGACAACAGTGTTCTTTAGTTTCAAACCTTTAGTCAAATAGGCTTTGATATATGAGGAGTTAGTTTTGTTCAAAGTTTGAGGATAAGCCGTGTACTTATCTTCCAGTAAGAATCGTAAAGGCCACTCGACATGTCCGAGGAGCGTTTTCAAACCCTAAAGT
>MU897139.1:0-13359 GCA_036418205.1 Ostertagia ostertagi | reverse complement strand
ACTAGTTTCCTCTATGAAAATCAAATTCCTCGATCCATTGGTTGCAAAGCAAATTGCTGATATGCTTGATTGGGCGGCGCTGTTGGCTTTAATTGCATTCCTTTTAAAAATTCTACTCAGAGTACTTGATCTTTGATATCCAACATAATCACCCTAAATTGAGCAAATAAATGATGAGATATTGTATTGCCGGTTCGGACCTCAATTCCTTGTTTCCAGGAGGTCAGACGCGTTGCGGGCTTTTTCGTTTTCTTTCTTCGGTCTTTGGTTCTTTCGTAGTAGATTTCGTTTTTGGTGATATTTATACGATTAAGATTCGATAGTTTGTCCTTAGATATAAGCCATGTAATTACGGTTTATACAAATCAATATGATTAAACATTGTATATACAAAATTTGTGATAAATTTTTTAGGAAATGTGTTCATCGAAGACAACATTGGTGAAATAGCGCAGAGCCTAAGTGCATAGATACCGCTGAAGCTTAAAGCAACAATTCCAGATCGAATTCGCGGGGTAAAAACTGTCGATAATGAAATTGTGGATATCGAGTTGACTGCAAATGGAAAAAAGCAAAGAAAACCGCCGATGAAGTTTCAAAAAGACTCCCCCTTCCCTTTTGAAATGAAGGAAGGGGCGTGTCGGACGAGCTGTCCAACTAGCTTGCTCCGCCGGCATTTATTGCTGGCTCGTGCCAGCAAGAAATGCGGCTGCAATCGCATATGCACCAATACAAACAGAGACATATGCATCAGTACAAAAAAAAATATGTGATTAATGAGTTAAGCAAGTAAACCGTTCAAAAAGAGGCAGGACAGTATACGCGCAATAGCGCAAGGACCACGAAGCCAATCAAGAGCGATCTTTTTTCTCGCTAGCAGTGGCGAGCAAAGGATTGGGGAACGACCACTGGCGCAGGGTGAATATCGTCGAGGAAATCCTCGACAGGGGGTCGTACTTGTCAGGCTGGGTCATGGGGGTCGTACTCGTTGGCGTCAGTAACATCAGTGGCATCGTAGTGCAGATAGGAGCAAGAGGGTGTAGCGCAGCAGAAGGAAGATATGTGAGAAAAATGATATAATGTTCTTTGGTTCAGTTCTCCATTCCTCTATCTTTATTAGAAGGGCGTATTTGACAGCAATACAAAGGAAGGAAGTGCATCCCCCAAGCAAGACAGCCACATATGCACGCGCGCTGCATGCCCCTATCTACCGTCCGCCATCGTACATAATACCGGTAATAATAGTAATAATGGCACTGTTGTTAGGGACCCTGTCGCAAAAACGACAACAGTGAAGAAAAGGCTCTGAGCAAATGAAGCTGTTTCTCAGGCGATAAGAGTTACGAAATGTGTTTACTACATTGCACTTTCTGTCAACTGGTCGTGATCATATAACACCTTTCAATCGATTCTGCAACTTCGAGTGAAGGCCGTATGCATGGCCTGTACCCAGGCAGAGTCGGATGATGACGATTGCCCCTTTTCGTATTGCTTATTTCGTAAAAACGTATTCTAGACACATTTCTAGCGTTGCCAACGAATTACACGTGCAATGGTGAAGAAGGGAGCGGCTTTCCGAGCGGCCGAGAATCATCCTCGATGGATCCTCGACGCAATTATCTCCTCAACTAGACATTGTAGAAGAAAGCCAAACACACCATCAGAAAGCGCAAACCTTCCGCTTCCCAAAACTACCTTCCCTTTCCTCAATATCTCACTATATTAGTGAGATATTGAGGAAGGGAAGGGCGTTTGAAGTGGCGAAAACTCGCGCTGAAAATTTCAGCCTCCTTGACGCTGACTCGACGCAGATTGAGAGACCATATCTTTCTGCATGGAAGGCTTTCAGAGCAATTTCAATACTTCTTGAAAACGCGAAATCCAGCTCTATCTAACCCTACCTCAAACTGCTTCAAAGGTTATGAAATGGAGGAATGCAACCTTTTCATCGAGGGTGTAGATTTCGACGATTTTTTTCGCGATTTCGGCAAATCTGACCCAATGAAATCGCGCCGCACCTACCGATGAATCTGCTGTTGAGCGATACACTCGGCTGTTGTGAATACTCAAGCAGGAATTATGATTCAGTTGCAACCCGTGCAGTGAGGATTTTCGTGCATTTCTAAAGGAACCTGCTTCTGGGACCACACAGAGTTCTTGCCTCCTTCCTCCAGTCCATATTTCAGATTTGCAGCGATGAGAGAAAGTGTAAGGAGGACAATATTATTATTACCATTACTAATACTACTCATTATTTTATTTACTATCACTATTGCTTTTTATGTTATTACAATATTATTTTGCAGGAGTTTTTTTATTTCAATTGCTGAAGTGGATTAATTGCGTATGCTCTGTTTTAGGGGGTCGTGCCAAGACCTCGATTTCAGGGGGGGGGGGTCGTACCTCCGCGACCACGTCCTCGACACGATTTTCACCCTGAAGTGGGTCTCTTCGCAGCGAGTTTCCAGGTGAATTTTTTGATAATTACACTTTCGATGTTTCTTTGATCTAGGGCTAGCGCATGTTTCCGCACCGACGTCCTGCGGAACTGTTGCTTGTCAGCTGCTTCATTCCACCCCTTCACAGAGAAAGTTTCATGTACGCTACTATAGGGCGTGACCTATGTCGCCTGAACACAATAGAGTCAACCGCCAATTGTGACACTGAGCCAGTCTCAATCTTTACGACGCTGGCCCAACTTATGAACACTCATGACCCAATTAAAAAGGCCTGCAAGTGAACTTCATCTTTTGTTTTTTTTTGTCTCCATTAACCAAGCCGTAAAGATTCCAAAACCCTACTCTACACGAATTTTTGTTCATCACTCTTTAAAAATTAGAGCATGCCCCCCACCAACCGCGCGGCTTGCTTCCTCGTGCGTTGCACATTTTGTCGCGTGCTCCGTCCATCCCCCAAAGACCACATTTCATAATAGCACTAGTCTGCGCCGCTCCACAAACGTACAGATTTGACAGATTATATATAGGAGGGCTAGGAAAAGAGAGGGCGATGTGGTATAGTGGTAAGTGGCATACACATACCTTTTAACCATGGTCGCGCTGATCGGGATCCATCAGGCATTCGTCCAGACCAATCGAAAGCTTCTTTTAAATCCCAGTCGCTTACATAGTACAGATTGACCTGGAGAATAAATAACTCCTGCCTCGACTCCAGGAAAAGTCGTATCAAAACTCTCCCACAATGACATTAAGGGAAGAATGCGTGCGACATACCGCGAAACGAATTGATCAAGACCTGCTTTATCCTTTTATCTTTAATGGAATGAAGGTTTACTGTTCCACATTCAAGACATGATTAATCTCGCTTATCTGAACTCAAACCGGATGTTTCCAACCTGAAAATTGTAGGGCTAATCTGAACGTTAAAGCAGCTACATAATAGGCTTCCACACGGGTGACAATGTACCACGTTGCTACGGAATATGATAACAAGTGCTGAAGCTGATGAGCCTCCAGGATCGTGGTTTACCACGAGGGTGATCGCTATGGTGCAGCAATGGGTCTTGCATATTTGAGAGCTATGTACTTTCTCTGGGGAAGTCTCTCCTTATGCAATTACCACATGAAGAAAATCTTATAGCTGCTTCTGTTGGATATTACGGTAGTCTCTTTAGTTCGAGCAGGATTACAGAGTGACGTCGCAATTGTGAAAAAGGGTGAGAGATTAAGTAGGCTTGCTTTTGCCTATAGAGGGTGATAACTGGGATATTTCGCCGTAAGAGTTCCGTCACAGCGACATCCTACGCGAAGAAAATTTCGTTGATATGCGGCATGGGCAAAAGTCGTTTTTAAGCACCCCCCACCCTCACCGTGTAGTAGAGATATTCGTAGGGAGGCTATCGTGTTGGAGTAGCCAAATAGACGACTACGTCAAAGAGACCGCAACATGAGATTCACATCTATAAAGTCTGTACAATCACAAACGTATCTAGCAAGAAAGTAGCAGGATTTAAATAAGGATTTTGGTAAGGAACGGTAGAAATGCAAAGGACAAACAGGCATCATTAGTTCCCTAGCAATTAGTTCTCTACATGGTCGCTAGGCCCCACCTTTACATTTTAAACGTTCCATACCCCTTATGTCAGGCTTCTGCTCTCACTTTTCTGATGAGGATTCTATGTCTTAGGTACAAAACAAAGAACACGATGCTGACTAGAAGAAGGAAGACGCCAACAGCAATATAAGAGAAAGCGAGAAATGGTCGCCGTGCTCCAATCCAACTCTCTCGAGTTATGATAAACGACTTCTCAGCACCTTTCCATTGGGCAGGATAGTCTGCAAAAGGGTGTAAAGAAGTAGGCAGCAACAATATACTTCGACACATTGTGGACCACCCGTTGTATGAGCACCTCAGTACTTCTTTTAAATTTTTCGAAGAGGAATCATCATTTATCTAAAAACAATTTGATCAGTGATGACAAGTATAGCTTTTCGGCCTTGAAAATGAGTGCAGACAGTTCAAAATGTCAAGTAAATCAAATAAAACTAAGTTCTGTCGTATGGGATCATGCACCACATGGTGGCGCACGCGGTGCGCAATGTGTTAAATATTCGTAATATGAGTTATATTAGTTGCAAAGTATCAAAAAAGGGACCAAGTAGAAAATTCAAGGAAACTCAATTGATACCCTTACTAGGTTTGAGGCTCATGGTACATTCCGCGATGAAATACATATAAGAGGAAGCGCTTTGTTACGTCCAACAGTGAAAGCGTTTATGATATATAAGGTTTGGATTTAATGAAGAGAAACATCTAGACCTTTAGAAACATATTGCGAAGCAGTCGTATGGGTGGATCCCCCCCCCGTACCCTACCATTGGTTGGTGTGCCGCTTTATTTTTTTTCTGCGTCAGGATTAAGGGGTGACCACTGAGAACGTAGGGGTAATGCGGGATCTTGCATACTGTTAACACATAAAAGTGACCTTATGAGCCTTTGCCAGTTCTGTTTACTAGTTTTATGACTGTTCAACCATAGAGTAACATGAATGCTCATTTTTGGACGTAATAACCTACTCCTACAATCGCGGAATGTGCCCACAAAGAGTATGACATCATTTCAAAAATAGGTTAAAAACGGGCAAAATCAGGGTCAACCGTCCGTTCGAACTGTTCGAACGAAGGGGTCGCATTTTGGTCGGAAGGGGGTCGCAATTTCGAGGACCCACGGCCGCAATCACGGCGGTAGCATCATTGGTCGGTGGATGGAAGGGTGGGAAGGAAAGCTCACAAAGAAACTTGGATTAGTCAATTGAAATTGGAAGTTCCAAATGCCAGCCACGGGCGCGTGCGTGGCGTATCCGAGGGCAAGAATTGCTTGTGCAGACCGCATTAGATTCGATTTATTATGCACAGAGAGACAGTTTTAGGCAAATTACGGTGTTTTCCTTAGGAATAAAGAACAGTTGAATGCATCCCTATGAAAGGTTTGACTTCTCGGGGCTGAAAATAAAGTTCTTCGGGACCTAATTTTTTGGGACGCTTCTTCCAGAGAACTGTAAACATATAAGAAAGCAGAAATCTCGTAGTCTTCAAAAATGTCTTCGCCCCTCCCCAACAAGCTCTTTGAAGGAAGTTATTATTGCTGAAAGCTCAAAAACTCGCATGTGCTGCTCAAAAACCTATGGGAACAAAATGTTCGAACGTGTGATTTTCTCGGAAAATGGATTTTGAAAAACGGTTTGGTGCTTGTTAGAAAGAGCAAATCCTGTACTTTCACCCCATGAAAAAAGTGCATCACAGAAATGAAAATGAAGTGAGTTATGGTCGCTGAAAGCCCAAAAACTCGCTTTTGCACGGAAAATGTTGACAATTTTTTGAAAAAGGGGACAATCACTAAACTTTTTATACTGTTTTGTTAGAGAAATATTTGAAGTTTCTGAAACTTTTTACAGATTTCCAAAATGTCGCATACGAAAGATTTTATGGGCCTTCAAAGTTGAAGGTGCGCCTTCTTAGAATTTTGGGTTTTCCACTTCTAACAGAAGTACTTTCCGGAGAGTTAGGCAATCCTTGTAGTTTTCTGAAAGCGCACCTCAGGCACAATCAAAATCTACCTCAACAAGTCAAAAAAGTACGTCCCAAGAAAGTTATTCCCCTCTAAAATTTTTTCTTCGCCGCGTCCCGTTCTTCCAGCGCCCGGGTGATACCTGCCGCGCTCCAAGGCTGACGCCGCAACGCAGACGACGGCGCAGACGCTTTCTGGCGCAACGGATTCATGTCTAGCACTCTTATTAACAAAAACAGGGGGTCGCAACTGGACCCCCTCGAGAGCTAGGGGGTCGCAAAAATCCCGAAAATGTTCGAACGTGACGGTTGACCCTGGGCAAAATATGGAAAAGTATAAAACTGGGTTGACCATAATTTCTGGCCGATTTTGGTTCAAATTCAATTTTCTTCATGTCAAATTAGCTTCATAACGAAATAAGTTGATATGTTGAAGAACACATCAGGACCTTCAGCCAGGATGTTTCAGAAGCTCAAATGCGCAAGGGATAATTAAGTAGGAATCAAAATAGATCAACGACCAAACCCAACGATTATGCCTTACGACAATTTTAAGAAGAACCTTGCAAGGAGCGCGGTAGGCAAGATCAGCGCTACGTTTGCCCAGTCTTTGCTACTGATCGGAGCACTGAGCTATTGGCTCAATAGCATCGGCAAATACGATAGGAGCTGCAAAGTTCGACCTCATCATGGACCTCCAGTCACTTTGGATGAGGACCCTTGCGCAACGAATAGGAAGTGCATCCGGACGCTATTAGCAGGAAACTGTAGCAAACATCTGGACGCAGCCTACGCTCCATGAGTCGACACCTGAATGGAAGGGGCTGTAGCAGAATGAAGTCTCGATGGAAACAGCATGCATCGACTGACCATGACCGAGAAGCACGCCTGACCATCTGCAGAAGTTTCATTCTGCGACCATATAGACAGACATTCCCTAGTTGGTCACCAGTGCAGATGAGTCCACCACGATAACAACACGCGGCACGCCTTGGTGGCTACCTCGCAGCCTGGACCCACCATCTCACCAAAGCCCGAGCTCTTTCATCAGAGGATATTACCCCCGGTTCGTTGGATTCGCTGGGTATCCTGTTTTGAGAACCACTTCACTTTATGCAGACAAGCATTGCGAATGACCATGGAACCACTCCCAAAGTTGGCTGCAGCAGTGCGGGAGAACGGTTTGAAACGTCTCAAAATCTCCTTCCTCCGAATGAACGCCCGAAATCACATTGCAAAGATAACTCGCCACGTTTCGAGGAAACTGGCTGGACCACGACACCACATCTGTCGTATAGCCCTGACATTGCTCCATCGTACTATCACCTCCCCAGCTCCCTGAAGCAGCAGCTAGGAGAGAAAAGTCAGTAAATACAACCACCCCAAAAACGACCTCTCCGAGCTTTTCATCTCACAGCTTCACTCGTTCTGGGAGGAATGCATCCATTCGTTCCCTAGCAAATGGGTGCATATCAGTGATTATGATGGTGGTTATGTTTTTGATCAATTGTTTTTTAGGAAAGATAAAACTTGAAGAAATCAAAGTGTTGAAATTCGGCCAGAAATTATGGGTCAACCCAATAATTGCTGAATAAAATTTGCAAATTGCATTTGCAAAAAGCAATTGGGAACTCCAAACGAATAGGTGCAATTCAAACTTGAACCACAAAAAATTAAATAAACATGTTTGAAATCTGTAACAAAAGGTAAAAAGGAAAAAGGACTTGATGAAAGTGAAACTATAATAGAATCGAATATTTGAGAAACTAAAGATTTTTAATTAAAAACTGCTGACTCACTGTAGTTGATCACCAGTGTATACATACCACTCGGCAGTCCATCTCGGAAACCGTCCACCTGAAACAGAAACCGTACTCGGATGAAAGAACCGGTTTCAAATATTATTCAAATATAATAAGGGCATGATCTTTCGGATAGTTCAATAGGCTCCTCGTTGTCAAAAAACTCATTACGAAAAAAGATTTACCCCCCACATTGGAAAATGAGGAGTGCATCGAGCTCAGACCCACACCACAAGTGACGCGGACATCAGCAAGAAAAGAAAAAGCCACTTTTCATTGGTCGTCGTCACTTGTGGTGTGCGATCCGCACCCTACGCTCATTTCGTTTTCTGGAATGGAGGGTATCTTCCTCGAGAGAAATGTGCCGCTTTCAATTGGTCCAAGATTGCCACAAGAAGCAAATTCATCATACCTCTCTATCCAATATCCTGTACATTTTCCGAAAATGCGGTAGCGCAGATGTTCCCCATCCACATGATGAAGTCAATATTCTCAAAAGGCAACACCGACACCTGGAGCACCCGCTCCAAGCTTGCACACGTCTGTTCTGCCACCAAGGCGGGCGTGCGGTGTCCTGAATGGCAAATGCATGGGCGATCATGGCCGTATTTCAAAGGTGAAAAGTGGAGGAATAATACCGACCAAGAATATATTGATTGGCTTATTTGGGTTTAGCATTTACATTGGTACTACGAAACAGGAATTTTGCGAGAAAATTTAAAATTGTTTCTCATCCTATAAAAACATTTTTCGAAACTGCCCCCGTTGTATATTGGTATAGCCATTTTTTGAGTACCCCGAAAAAACTCGCAGAAAAATTCTCCAGAAAACATTTTACTTTTAAAAAATATTATTTCATAAAGATTCAGGCCACTTCGAACTTGGCTGATAGCTATGGAAAAAGAGGAAATTGAATTTTCGAGAATCTTTATTAGTGGTTCCATTAACTGTAGGAAGGCACTAACCCGAAAAGCATCACAGAGCGTTTCGTTCCCAGTAGGGATGGGATTACGGAATTTTCTTTTCTTAACCTTCTCAGAGATCATCGACCGAGTTGTAAACGGTACAGCTGTGGAAGCATCTCGTTCTCCGTGAAGAAGGAGTTGAAAACTGTCTAAAAAAGAAGATCGTCAATTTTTAAATACATATCTTTTCCACAATTTACAAGCAATCAAGCAGCTGGCACTTCCACAGCACTTTGCAGGATATTGAATGAATTGTGAAAATCGAATTTGAGAACGAAGAAAACTTGAGGATCAACAGGCTGTAACCTTAATCCTGTGTTTCCTCAAACCCACCGTTGAACATCGAATTCGCGATGAATCCACATGGGGCATACGTGATATTATGAAAACCGTCCAGATAATCCAATGGATCGCAACCGGACACCTGAAGTTACTGAGTACAAATTGAAATACTGACTGGTGTCGTGTTTTCGATAAAACAATTCAAAAAGGAGGGGAAAGCCCAGAGAGAAGAGAAAACTTTAGCCTTATCTAAAGTGCAATCTTCTGCAAGCAGGACTTTTTTTCGGTATTCTTCCTATGTTTATATGGTTGAATGTTTATCGTCTCCGTTCAATAATTGGTGACGCGGGGAAAGAGGCTACAACTGCTAAGGCTACGGGTCGAGATTAGGTGCCAAGAATTAGTCCCTACTAGAGTGAGAGAGGGGGATTCCCACTCCCAAGAGGCTCGATACTGCCGCGACCCAAAACGCAGAGCTGTGTGTCTTCTTCACAACACGGCCGAACTCACGGGGAACTCCAGTGTTTTTATGGCGCTTTTTGCTTTTTCACTAACGTTTTTCGCTGCACTTCCCGTTATCTAATTTTCGAACAGTATGATACAACATTGCAATAAAGATATGTGCCTCTAAACTAAAATTTGAATAGCCCATAACAAGAAATTTACAACTATCGCTTATTAGCTAATATAATAGTAGTAATGATAACTTGACATAAGTACTTATACTAAAAAAGTGCAAAATATCAGTTACGCATTACAGAATAGTAAGTTCTGTAAATCATCAGAATTGACCGACTTCGCTATTATGAGTCTTCAGCCCGTTTTTGCTGTCAGTGTGAAAGCCACCGATGGAAGGGGCATGAGCCTCATGGAATTCTTAAGGCAGCGATTACGATAAAGAGGGAGCGCATCGGGGAAGCATATGCACCACACGAATCAGTTACTTGGCTGCCAGGGAAGCGAGGTGTAGCGCTTTCACGACGAAAGGTGCGCTGGTTGCTGAGCAGGACTTCGAAAGCACTCCGCCCCCAAAAGCGATCCGCCCACTAGTTTAGTTGGTGATTTGGACGAGCTGCGTTGCCAGCAGCGGCACAACTAAAGCAACTCGACTGTAGAAAGAAGATCTATGACGAAGCGGAGCAATATACCACAGTCGAAGAGCTCAAACTCTCTATCTCGATGCCTGGAGAAAATCAGATCCCAATTCGGTAGGTAGTTCTGTTGCGAGTGTGCCAAGACACATCAATAAAGATAAAGGATAAAGCATTTGCCGTTGATCAATCCCTTTTTGGGATGCGGCACGCATTCTACTTCCATTTGTACATTCGTAGTGGCGTTTGAATGCGATGTGGCCTATACAATGACTTGCGGGGGCCAGCCGATGTACAAGTCAGTGTTTTTATCCTCCCAGACAAGTCTGGTACCAATTAACCGACCCCGGAGGGATGGAAGGCTTGGTTGGCCGGGCGACTCACGACCCAGGATTTGATCCCCGGACCGCTCGCGTGGTAAGCGCGCCACTTGCCACTACACCACTTCGTTTGAAAGCTAAAGGCCAAAAAGGGAACCCTGTTTTGCGTTTTCTTGACGGATTTCTCCGCTTTTTCGCCACTGGCGTACCACTGAGCACCACCAGTCTCCTATAAACCCTTCTTGAATCTATCGTAATCACTGCTTTTAAGTTCCGCATTTTACACCGATAAATTCAGTGAAAACGCGGGCAACTATCCCAATTAGCAAAGATTCAAATAAAATTAAATAAATCATTAGTTTTATAGCAATTTCTTTTGACAGTTCATTTCTTTTTCTTAATTTCCACCCTGCCCCAGTCATCTAACGCTGGGACTCAGACAGTATTCCAGGGTCCATGCCGAAATCGGGTCCTTGAACATTGCTCAAACATTGCATACATCTAGAATGGTTGCCTTATTTTTCATCCGCAAGAACGAAAATTTGGTCTTGTTTCTGGACACCGCAATTTATTGCAAACTTTCTAACATACATAGCATACATTCAACTGATGCTATGATAGGAATGGAAATGGAATGCATGGCGTACACTCAACAAAAACTGACCATTTACTTTCCATTCATTGTATATAATTTCTATCAAATATATATCACTAAATCGAAAAGTTGAATAACAAAAATCCACAATTTCCTCACCGACCTTGTCAAGATTTCCTAGTAATTGCAGATCATTGCGCGATTCAACATATAACCGGTTATTTTGATAAAATTCTCGAAGTCCATAGTAAAATTTGACGTCTCCCTAAATGATTTTTGCAGCAACGGACAAAAAATCTACAACCAAATGATAAAAAGTTACTGTGTAATTTTCAGTAATAGCGAAAGAAATATGACACACACGCGTAGACCGTCCGGATAAGAAAAATCTTCGATCTGATCAGCAGAGTATCCAATGCTAGTCGTGCAATTACCGTAATCAATAACGAGTTCCAACGCTAAATAGAGTGAAAATTCGCTTTCCATCAGTGGAAATTCCATAAAGATGCAATACTCTTATGCTTTGCATCGTTACAAGAACATAAAACCATCATTCTTTTAAATGATTATACGAAGTTTAAGGGCGGAAGTGGTGTAGTGACAAGTGGCGCGCTTCACCACGCGAGCGGTCCGGGGATCAAATCCTGGGTCGTGAGTCGCCCGGGCCAACCAAGCCTTCCATCCCTCCGGGGTCGGTTAATTGGTACCAGACTTGTCTGGGAGGATAAAAACACTGACTTGAACATCGGCTGGCCCCCGCAAGTCATTGTATAGGCCACATCGCATTCAATGCCACTACGAATGTACAAATGGAAGTAGAATGCGTGCCGCATCCCAAAAAGGGGATCAACGGCAATGCTTTTTATGCTTTATGTGGAGGTTTGGTGATAGTGCTGCAGTGGCCACTTCATTTACCATAACCCCAGTCAGACAAGGAAATCCCTTCTCAAATCTCCTCAGGTCAGCGAATCTTGGGGAGACCTGTTGGCTGTTGCGAGGAGTTAACGGCATCAATTTACACCTTGCCTTCCGTACAGTTTCTTCCAACAAATCAGGTCCCGGTGAGCCTTTGCGCATCCTCGGACTTGAGGATGTTGCAAACGAGAGAATCAGCCGGATTGAGATCCGGCGAACTGAGATGTAATTCACCATCATTTGCATTTACCGTGCGGGATTCCAGCGGAGACGCTCGTTTCCTTCTCAATGCTGGTCATTGTAAGCAAGGAAATTTGTTTTAACTTCCTGGTTGAACAGAATAACCCCCGATTCTGTTGACTCCTAATAAGTCTTAAGAATCTTTTGATGCTTCTACACGACGAGATGCATAAGTCGATCGCTTAAAACCTTTGACGATGTGAGTCGACGTTTGAAACGCGGCAGGGCATTGATCTCATTGATCTAGTGAAATGGCGGAATTTTTGTACTTCTTGGAAGAGAGGAACATTAATGAATAGAACAAAAAAAGAATTCTTCTTTAGCAAGCCAGCACCTTAGCAGTGAAAATTTTCATGTCCATGCATGAATTAAGTATTTTTGTACCACCCTGTGATCAGCTAAAAAATATTTCCAAAAAAGGCTCAATGGCTTGTTGTTTTAGATACGAAATGTGGTATTTGGGGTTCCATAACTTCAGCCGCTTGACAATTGCCAGGCACTTTTTTGTCCATTAATGTCACGAATGTTTTTATTCACACGGGCGTGCTGGAATAGAAAACGGTGTCCCATGAAGGATAAAAAGGATGAAGCACTTGCCGTTGATCAATCTCTTTTTGGGATGCGGCACGCATTCTACTTCCATTTGTACATTCGCAGTGGCATTTGAATGCGATGTGGCCTATACAATGACTTGCGGGGCCAGCCGATGTACAAGTCAGTGTTTTTATCCTCCCAGACAAGTCTGGTACCAATTAACCGACCCCGGAGGGATGGAAGGCTTGGTTGGCCCGGGCGACTCACGACCCAGGATTCGATCCCCGGACCGCTCACTGGTGACCAACACTACTTGCCACTACACCACCTCTGCCCGTACGGTGTCCTTCAAAGTACCAAAAACTCACATTCTTCCACAGCGAATTTCAATACAATCCCTAGAGCAAGGCATATGACACCAACAGCGGTTGTCCATGGAAAAGCATTGTAGGCCGTTAGAACAGGTCTGTACGATGGAAGCCGCTGCTGTCTCCATGCGCTGTCTGAAAAAAAGACAGTTGTCAGTTCCAAAGGGTGGGCCATCCTTCAAGCCAAAATTAAAGCCGGAACCTTAACTCCTACCTTTCGG
>MU897137.1:0-14569 GCA_036418205.1 Ostertagia ostertagi | reverse complement strand
ATCGAGGAAGATAAATCAATCTATTCGTACCTATTCCCATCTACCGAATCGGCCAGGCTCGGTGTAAGAATGACACGTATAGATTTCTTGCGGCGGATCACCGATTCTCCCAAAACGTAGAGTACAGGGTGCTCAATCTTGTTTAAGGATGCGGCCACAATACATCTACTCGCTCCTGTGCATGTCGGAGGGGTTTTCTGTGTGGACAAAATGCCTGGACGTGAATATTGAATAGGGGAGGATTTTGTTTATAGATCTCTAATCCATTACGATTACAAATATGACATATCAAAAGTGCTTCGCTAGGTGCAGTCCTTTCCAGAATTATTTTTCCCTGCTCATAATTGAAAAACGGGCTTGACGAACTTGCAGCAAATCAACACAGACGGCACAACGGCCATAAGCATAAGGAGAACGAGTGCAGTAAGCCGATAGATGGTGCGAGGTGAAGGCTGGAATATATTCTCCAATTCAAGACAGTGCGGCACCTGAACGATGTTTTCAATATTTTGAAGGCTACGACTTAGGGTGAGGCTAAGGACCAACACTTTCACTGCATGGCTTGAATTCGGTGTGCTGGTTTGGAGGAGTGACGTCCGGACATCGTCTTGTCAACCATACTCGCCATCGTCTAGCAAAATTAGCTTCTCGAGCCTCACGTGACTGAGAAATGCAGGTCACCGTACAAGGAGACCACGCAGACCAACACTTTGATATCTAAATACTGCGCAAAGTTTATGGTGAGTTAAGTGGTCCTGAAACCACG
The DNA here is from genome assembly GCA_036418205.1 of Ostertagia ostertagi. Taxonomy (NCBI): domain Eukaryota; kingdom Metazoa; phylum Nematoda; class Chromadorea; order Rhabditida; family Trichostrongylidae; genus Ostertagia; species Ostertagia ostertagi. Next base: position 13,803 of record MU897137.1, on the reverse strand, counting down.
GAAAGGTCTCCGAAGTCCTGAAAAACTCAGTTGGGAGCTGTAAGGGTAGGGTATCGTTCAGAGTTTACCATCAGGCGACTAGGCGTCTCAGCGATGGCTCAGTGGGCGGAAAAAATGAGTTGATACGTGTGCTATCTTTCTCGCCTAACCGCCTACTCGCATTCGCCTACGAAATGATTCAGCCGAAGCGTAGATAAGCAGCTCCAGAGTGGTTGAATCGAATCCCTGTGAGCCAAAATGGGGCATTCATGTCTTAAAGGGGACATTGACTGGCCTGCCTAAGGTACCTTGCATTAATATACCCTGGCACTCATGTCCATGGAAGCCATTGAAACAAGCTGATGGTAACATGGTAATAGGCAGCACTAGGACAAGGCCAGGAGAGGGGAGAAACGCTACAGAGAACAGTAATTGCCCGGCCCGTATCCTCTCCCAGAATCCCTTCCCCTTTCTGAGGCTCACTCCAAGCAGTGTGGCTCACTCACTTCACATCCTGCTCCCTCCTAGGTTTAGTTCTAGAGGCTACCCTCCTATCTTGCGATAGACCCTACCTTGATTTCCAAGATTGGAGGGCAGGTGTTTTTAAGCCTCAAAAGCCTTATAAATGCTCAAAACTTACATTGGTTGCAGCACTATCGTGTCCATGTGAACTGCTTACTGTAAGAAGCAGCAGCGCTAGAAACACCAATCGTATACTCTGCCCCATGAAGAATGAAACTGTGATTCTCTTAGTATCACAGTTGATTGTTGATAAGTGAGAACACCTTCAACAATTGGTGCGGGCTACAACGCCCAGAAATGAAAGCGCAGATATCGTAATCATTATGGCTATTTCACCTGCATTCTCGCCGTTTGTGTCAAAGCTGTCCCCCATTAACGGCTCATTTCATCACAGACCCAGGTTGGACTATATTTTTTTCTTGGAGGAGGAAAAGCTATGCGCAAGGATGGAGAACGGTTCATTCTTGCGGTTTGAAAAGGTGCGACAATGGCGCTTGGACCTTGTTACCACGGCACCGCTGGCCACTGCCGGACAAATCCATCCATTCGCAGCTATTCGAGAACAGTGAAAGGGGTCGTACCTGTCCCTGTGGGATGGATTGAGGGTCGCAAGAGTTTCAAAAAGTGCAACGTGACGGGTGATCTCGTTGCCGCCTCTACTGACATAGATTCGTCTACGAGGCGAGACCTTTGCACTCTGGAAACACAGTACCCAATGTGTTTTCAGGTAGCTTCGAGTTTCTCCCTACTTTTTCTTCGCTGTCAAGTCCACTTCACCGCTTATGTACTCGAGAACGCGATAAAGAGGGATCCGCATGTGAAGTATTGTCTAGCGCTCAGATGTAGTAGCTTAGCTGCTAGTATGGTGTGTAGCGTTTTTGACAACTAAGGTGGCTGATCACTGAAGCAGTACTTGACGGACGCTCTACCCCCATCCCACTGGCTTACTTACGTGAATTGGGCGATGTGTGTTTACGAGGCGGCCAACACCACTGGAAGCAACTCGACGGGCAGTTTGGCCTCGTTCCATCTAAACGTTGCGGTTGACTCGTCCACACCGCCGCCGTCTTAGCCGAAGATATTGACAGGCTGACCGGCTCATTATGTCAAACTTGTGAGCGGTTGATAAGCATTAATGAATATACGATCGAAAGTTGGGCCAGGATGAAGCGATGCATAAGACTCGCTGACTGATTAGTAATACAACTGTCCGGAAAACGAGAGGTGCAGGTTTGATTTCCCGCCTGGGGCGAAAATTTTGCCCACAACTCCGCAGTCTGTGAAAATGAAAAAAAAACATTTTTCATCATACATATTGGAGTCATGCTTCCAAATTATTTCCGGAAACGGTTTTCAAGCGGTTAGCCTACACAACACGTTAATGAAAATGCACGATCCTTGTACTAAACACAAACACTGTACTAACAACGTAGTAGTGCTTTGATGATCGACAGAAATGATAACTATATGCGGTTTATGGCTTAAATAGTCCAAGATAATGAGTTCAGAATCACATTTCCGTTCATGTCTGGACCAATAATTTTAAAAAATGTCCGACTACTGCTCTCTCAAAATGAGCTTCACCCCTCCCTCCTTGTTTATACCCAATAAACAGATGAAATTCATGCGATCAAGCGTCAGTCAAATACTGTTAATCTTATGGGAGGCGTCATATGGCGCGATCCCATTGGCATTAGAGCGCACAGGCCGCAATTGCCCCATCCTGCTGCGGTCGGACAACTCGTCCGTATCACTCAACTACTTGACTTCAGTAATTGATCGATCTGATAATTTGGGTCTCAAAAATCTTGATCTCATAGTCTGAGTCCCAAAGGTCTAAGAAAGAGCGAGTAGCTTCGCTTTGCCGATGCCAAAGGCTAGAGGAACGCGAACAGAATGTGTTGTGCGGACGGAGTTGTCGCGGCCAACTGCAAGGATGTCGTAATTAGGCTATTGCGCTCCAAATGCCTAACTGATGCACACCCTTAATTTATGTGTTACCCCTCCACCAGCTGCTCCGATTATTACGCTCAGCTAAAGGACGAATTCACGATTAGAATGAAGGTCGAAGAAGGAGTAATTCACCTAGTTGAGGGACCCGCGGACCTCCTAAGGGTGCGGACTGAAGCGCAATTGGCACCGAAGGAGTTGACCTCGGCGACCTATTAAGGCTCAATCTTGGCGCGGTGGGCCAGTGCACGCCCACCGATCATCTGATCACTCGCCGCAGGTCTATACGTGGCGAGTGATTAGATAGGTGAGAGAGCGTAGTGTTGAAGAGGGCACAGCGATGAGAGTCGCATCAATGCTCAAATCAACGGGCAAGGAAGGGTCCCATTCTCGGGTTCTGGGCCGTTTCTCATGGTTCTTCCTTCTTTCGTGTACCACTCACCATCGCTAAGCTCCGTCGCTAAGTTCCGGGTTCCGACTATCAGCGCTTATCGTCCTTTAATAGAAGAACCTGTACTTCCATTATTTTTGGTTCGAAAGACTCAAAAAGCCAGCGTTGTGAGTAAAAGGCCAAAAAAAAACTAGTGATTTGTCCAGAATATCTGCGCGATTTTTCCAAGATTTTCAAGCATATTTTCAATTCCAACGCTTCTCCATATCCAGATGAAGAATTTCTAAAAAAAATCCTTTCGGAATTATATATACGTTAAACGTAAAAAAAATCATAAATAAATAAATAATAATAAATAGGTGAATTAAGTAATAAATACGATAAGTAAAAATAAATAGTTGCTATTTTTTTGAAATTTGGTTTTGCTACCTTACCTTCATTAAGGCATTTGATATTTTGATATAATGAATGTGGATATCTTTAGTGCAGATAAAGCGGCATGATCATTTCACCAACAAGGAAGACCCAGCTGATCAGTTTGCTTTCATGGAAGACGAACTAGAAGCTGCTAAAGCCTGTCGAAAGAATGCTTCAAATGTATGCAGTTCCACTGTACATATTGTGGCTCATATTGCTCCCGCCCCCCCCCCGGGAGTTAGCAATTACTCTTACTTTTTACGTATTACCCCTTCTATAGGGTTGATCCATAATTCCTGGCCGAATTTTTTCAGAATCAATTTTCTTCATGTCAAATTAGTGTCATTACGAAATAAGTTAGTATGTTGAAGGAGGCATCAGTACCTTAAACTAGGATGTTCCAGAAGGTCAAAGGGCAGTGGAATAAGTAAGTAGGGATCGAAATGGATCAACGACCAAAGCAGGCGATTATGCTTAACGATCATTTAAAGAAGAACCTTGCAAGGAGTGCAGTAGGCAAGACCAGCGCTGTGTTTGCCTCAGTCTTTGCTACTGATCGGGCACTGGGCTATTGGCTTGAAGCATCGGCGAAGGCGATACAAGCTGCAAAGTTTGACCTCATCCTGGGCCCCCAGTCACTTTCAATGTGGATCCATTGCGCTGTGAATCGGAAGTTCAACCGGACGCTACCACCTGAGATTTGTAGCAGATACCTGGGCACAGCCGATGCACCACCGCAAGCTGTCTGAATGAAACGGGTTGTAGCAGAATGAAGTTTCGATGGGAACGGCATGCATCACTGACCATGACCGAGAAGCAGACCTGACCATCTGCAGAAATTTCATTCTGCGCAGGCATAGCCTGGACTTTCCCTAGTCGGTCACCAGTGGAGATGAGTCATGAGTCCACTACGACAACAACACGCGGCACGCCTTATGGCTATCTCGCAGCCTGAACCCACCATCTCACCCAAAAGCTGACCTCTCTCGTCAGAGAATATTACCCCAATTTGTAGGATTGGTCGGGTATCCCACTTTGAGAAGTGCTTCATCTTATATAGACAACCACTGCGAAGATAACCATGGAATAACTCCCGAGGTTGGCCGCAGCAGTGCGAGAGAACCATTCGAAACGTCTCAAAATCTCCTCCCTCCGACCTTACATTGCGAAGATAACTCGCCACCTTCTGAAGGAAACTGGTAGGATCGCGATACCACTTCTATCGTATAGCCCTAACATTACTTCATCGCACTATCCCCTTCTCGATGCCCTGCTGCAGCATACCTTCGAGGGAAAGGGGTCACTGAATACAACCACTCAAAAAACGACCTCTCCGAACTCTTCATCCCATAGCACCACTCGTTTTGAGAGGAACGCATCCATTCGCTGTCTAGCAAATGAATGCATATCAGCGATTGCGATGGTGGTTTTATTGTTGATTAGTTACTCTCCAGGAAAGAAAAAACTCAATGAAATGAAAGTGGCGAAATTCGGCCAGAAATTATGGATCAGCCCAATATAAATTTCGTAATAACTTCGTATAGCATACAAGTCCAGCCAATTGAATTCAAAGATCTTTGTTTTCGCTTTTTCAAAATGCAATCAGACAAGGTTCGATGAAAGGTTCGCTCTTAGGAGTTGTCGGGCATAAGTTTTACCAGAAGTTGTTCCCCATGGAAATCTATGAGACTCGTTAGATGCTCTTTCAGACTCTACCACCATTATTTACTCTTCACCACACCCTACTCTTAAAAATGAGCCGGATTTTTTCGGAAGTCGTTCTGCCAGCCGTGGAACATCCCTAGTCATACAACATCATGGAGATAGTTCCACTTTTAGAACACAAAAATGAAAATCCGTCAGGTGCGGAAACAGTTTTGCTCCACATTGTTTCAAGGCGGCGCCTGCTGCGTGGGCGTCAAGCGTTCACTTCAAACCAGTGTGATTTCAGGGCTCTCCTCGTCAAGGGTGGCCAAAATGTCTTAGCGCCGGCTTCTGTGGCGTTGGCAACCAATGTGATAATCGTGTTCTATGGGTCAATCGTCCTCCGCCCGCAAATTATTACTTAAAGCGAGGGATTACGCCATTAGCAGTTGCGGTGCAACCATGGGAAGAATCAATGCACCAGTGAGCAGTAGTCAAGCGGGCCACCCGGAAGGGTGCGTTTTCGTGGTGATAAGCTTAGTAAGGCCCTGCCAGCCTCGGGACGCGAGTTCAGCCGAGAGCAGGGTCAACCCTACGTTGTTACGAGTAACAACGGGGGGGTCGTACTCAGTTGAGCTTGGAGGGGGGGGGTCGTACCCTCTCGGTGGCCGACAGTGGGATTCTTGGTAATATCGGATAATAGCCAGCACGTTACGTTTTCGTAAGATGACTGACTAGAGCATCTATAAACCACGATTCCCTCTAAATGAGCTTTCAAATGAATCAGCGAATTAGAAGGGCGCCCGAGGCGTGGCGCGCACCAAGGCAAGGGATGTAGTGCAAGCGCATGCTCGGAGCTTTCTAGCACATCCTAAATTAAACATAAAATTGGTCTTCCAAGAAGTTACGGGCAGTGAAACCTAAGAAAACTCGCGTTTTCGAGAAAATGGCTTGAAGAATACCCCTCAAAATAAAAAGTAACAACGGACTAATTTTTGAACTGCTGATCTTTTCAGAACGCTTGGGTGCTCGTTAGAAAGCTTGAAACCTGTAGTTTATTATACCGTGTTCAGCTTCCCAAATGAATGACTTTTTGAAGGAAGTTATGATCGTTTGAAGGTAAAAAAGTCGCGGTTCCAAAAAAATAGTAACGCAAACCCCCAAAAAAGTAACAACGGGACTAATTTTTGAACTACTGATCTTTCAGGAACGCTTGGGTGCTCGTTAGAAAGCTTGAATCCTGTAGTTTATTATACGTGTTCAGCTTCCCAAATGAATGACTTTGAAGGAAGTTATGATCGTTTGAAGGTCAAAAAGTCGCCTTTGCACAGAAAAAAGTAACAACGTACTAAATTTTTATTAAATTAACTTTCGAAGAATTTTTACCCATGGTTGGAGAGAGAATAATTTGAATTTTCCAAATCAAATCACTTCGGCGCAGAAGCTCGAATATGAAGGAAGTTATAGCCTTAGAAAGAGGGGTGTAAAAATTGTGTTGCAATTGAAGAACGTGAAGGATTTCAGTATTTCAATTGGAGCGATAATTTTTTCTGACTTCTCATAAGTTTTTATCAGGTAATATTGTCAATATTCCGGTCACTGGTTCAGTTTATTTCATCTCCTAGTTTGGTAACCCTTTGGAGTACACGGATATCTTTGAATGCATCTCATTTTTTCGTGTTTGGAAGCAGCGATGAATATCTGTCGTGGATTTTGCTAAAGTTTCATCTTTGATGACTTACGTAGAAATAAATATTGATGGTAAACACTGTCTCTACACAAGTGTCACATACAAGGGGGGTCGTATCAATCATCCCCATGAAGGGGGGGGTCGTAAAAAATGTCCAAAGAGTAACAACGATAGGGTTGGCCTCTGCCTCGAGAGCTGCCGTTCCTTACTAAGCTCCGCCTCCGCTGCCTGTGCTCTACCCATCAGTGTGTTGCGTCATTGCTCTTGCTCTTTGAGTACGTATCCTATGACTTTCCTATGGAATGCGTGACTCATATCAAAGCATATCTTTTTGCTGAATGATAGTAAGCTCAACTGTTCAAATATGTCTAATCCTCTCTTAAAGCGAGAGATTACGATAAAGTGCGTATGCAGCGTGGAAGTACATGCACCATTGGAAGCAGTAGTCAGGGGCCCAAGGAAACGAAATGTTGCGTTTTTGTGGTCAAAGGTGCGCTAGTTGCAGCGTACAAGGCTTGCCATTCCTTTCTGAGCCCCGCCACGGTCTGTGCTCCGCCCCCAGCAGCAGCGCCCTTCGATTGCCAATGTGACGAGATATTCCACTTCCAGAGTGTATCCTATAACTTTTCATGGGATGCGTGATCAATCAAAGCATGATGCTTGCTGAAATGATAGAGGCTATCAGCATAACATGTGCAAACGACCTCCTAATTGGTTGCTAGCTCGTCCATTATCGGAGGTCAACGGGCAAAGAAAAGGGGTCCCATTTTGCGCCTTCTTGACGGATTTCTTTGCTTTTTTCGCCACTGGGGCATTATTCAGCATCTCCACTTCCACTATGAACCCGTGGAATCAGTAATCTCTCGCTTTAATTGAGTGCTAGCTCGTCCATTATCGGAGTTTACCAGACCGAAAGGTATCCCATTTTGGCGTTCTTGACGGAATTCTTTGTTGTTTTTTTTTGCCGCTGGGGCATTATTCAACACTCGACTCACCACTATGAAACGTAACCACTGCTTAATGCCGTAGTTCCTCTGCTCTTAGCTAAATCTCCTTATGGTAACCAATTTCGAGAAGAGTTGACTCTTCTCGAAATAGTGGAAGTGTCAATCGGGTTTAATTGTGCAAACGTTTCCGCTATGAGCTACGGAAATTTCACACGTCACACATTTTTAACGCACGCGTTCAGTGTAGCAACTCATCATCTTTCGGTCCTATTTGGTTCCGTTGCCTCAGATACTATGATACGTATCCTTGTCCGGACGCACACGATGAATAATTATGGTGCAATAAATCTGAGGCATAAGTTTGCTCTTCTCTGCTGAAACATCTGAACTGCCCTGTGAGGTAAAGGAGTCCTCCGAGAAATGGTACCCTATTTTGCTAAAAGCATTCTCTCTTCTTTGAAGGAGAAATCAACTATAAGGTACAGCCCATTAGAATCAAGGTAGAGGTAATCAGCGGTACCGAGGTTGAGGAAATAATTATGAGGAACGGCCTAGAACTTGAGTAATAGGACTCCTTCCTTACACGCTGATTTTCGCACTGGTGCGACTCTCATGGGTGCTGCCCTCTTTAACGGCGGAAAGCGCTGCGAGGAAGACCATGCTAGATCGTCAGAGCGCATATTCTTCGCTGCGAATTGCACGTCGCCCGCACCCAGGGTCTTGCTGTCTGCCACCGAAAAAATTTCCCATTCGCTGAAATCTGACCCATCGTGGAATCCTTCTTTGAAGCAATAAAAACGAGCTCTTCGTCTGACTTGATTGAAGGGATCGTTAACTGCTGGTGAAATCTATTCCTCCGAAATGTCTGGAAACGGTTTTACTTACGTCAATTTTGCAGTTTTCGAACGGACTCCGAACTTCACTTGGTTCCGGGATGAATATAATGAAAAAAAACAAATTTTATATAAAAAAAAATTCTTGAACCTGACCGTCGATTACGCAGATGTCATTGGTATGATGTTGTTCGGACATCACCATACAGACACGTTTCATCTGATCAAGGTATGGATTTCAATTGGTTTGTAAAAGTAGTTCTATGAGGTAGACACAACGACTTATTGGTTCGGACTGGAGGCGACGGTATGTAGCGCCAAGCGTCTGGCAGTCAAAGCATTTTTAGAAACGCCGTTCGTTCAGATAGTCTGTGAGACGCTGCTCAAGAAAAGCTGAAGTATTCACTGAACTATGGTTTAAAATACTATTATTCATTGTGTATTCTGATTGGATTTTTATTGCGGGTGTCGAACGTCTTTGTTTTACGCACTAACGCCCAATCGCTTTAGAGGCCCACTGGATCCTCACGTAATAACGAAGTTCGAAGACAGGGAAAAACTTCCCTTGAGATGGAGGAACAGCGGACCCCCGTAAGATGGGTAACCCCCCAGGAGGCCCGTCGCGCGGCAAGAAGGCAGAGTCGGCGGACGAGTTGCAAGGCGTGGTGTGCGATGTAGGATGTGCAGTGGGGACACTCTATTTAACTTGACGCGCGAATCCCCATAGTACGCGCGCGACTCGTCCGCTGACTTTGCCTTCTTTGCCGCGCGATTGGAGCCCTTCGGGTTTAACCCCTGAGGATGTGGATCAACACAATTCGTATCAAAGGATATCCACCACGATGTTGACCTGACCGTCCTTTTTGCCGCCATGTGCCCCGAACGCCGGCGAACATTAATCGCGCACAAGTATACAGGGGGGGGGGGCAAAAAAAAAAAAGACATTTTGTCTCCACTTCCAGATGGATTTAAGCACACTTTGCTCAATTCAGACCGAATGGTTCCCAACTTATTATTGAAGAGCGCATTCCATTCTATAAGAAAATCTTCATAGTGGCCACCTACGTGGACGGCATCAGAAGAATTTGCCCTGGAAACATGGTGCACTGGTCGAGCTCATGAGGTCTTCAAAGGATCGTGAACCATAACGACCCTTACTGAGGACGGGTTTCAAGAAGGATTTGCGTAATTGGTGCTACACATGCCTCTAGAAAGCTATCCAATATTGAATCGATTCACGAAATTACGTAAGAGCTTCAGGCTGAAGCAGTTACGGTAGACCTCCTCGAGCCTGACGACGGATGACAGATGACGTCATATTCTGAAGACGGTGAGGGCAGTGAAGGAGGGCCTGCGTTCACTTATAGAGGGACACTTAGGAAGCAAAAGTCGGGCTCAATAAGGGGGTATTATGGCGATTGAAACTGAGTATAGAGATGTGAAATGGAATGACAGTGGAGAAAAAAAAACTGTCGACAAAGCCGTTAACAACCCCCTTTCCCATTAGCAGTGAAGGAGGCTGGCTTGGGGAAAGAGGCACGTACAAACAAGTTTTCTGGAGATGTCAGTCGTTCTATCGGTTGATACGGCAATCAACCTAGCTGATTCACACGTTATGCCAGCCACGCACCACTTCCGGAGGTGGGCGGTCCCTGGATTGAAACCGAACGCCCCGGGCCTTAACGGGGTTTTTCAAGGTGGGAAGTTGCTGCAATGTGTGCAGCTACCCACATACAACCTCCAGGCACGGGAATTACTTCTCTAGCGTGCCTGAGCCCGACCTTTGCCTTTAAGGAAACAGTCCGCAGCAGAGTGGGCGTGGTCGGAAACGGCTGCAATCCCTCTCGGCCGATTCCCACTTCGAAGCTGTTGTCAGCCCCTAGTCAAGAACGTAAGAAGTGTGACTGAACAAAAACTCACCTTGGAAGGCCGCTAGGGAGGTATCTGAAGTGGGTAGTCGGAATCGGCCGAGGGGATTGCAGCCGTTTCCGACCACGCCCACCCTTGCTGGAACTGTTGCTTTAAGGAATATTCCGCCATAAAACATTCATCAACAAGGGCAATCTCTGTGAAGACAAAAGGGGCCGAAGTGCGACATGGGCAAAATGTCTCTCTTTTTTGCCCCCCCCCCCCTGTATACGCGACGAGCGATTAGTAGCGGAGAGAGAGCGTTAGCGTGCGTAAGAGGGCACAGCAATAAGAGTCGCATTAATGGCGAAATGAGGGCGGGGATGGGGTCCCATTCCTCAGTTTATAAGCCATTTTCTCGTTCTTTTTCCTCTTTTGTGTATCACTGACCATCTCTACCCTTATTTTCAGTGATCTAAGTTTTCGTCGGAAAATCCACGTTCAAAGTGTAGGCGTAATGAATAAAATAAAATGAATAATAATTCAATAACAAGTAAATATTAATTATTAATATTATTGTGTCTACGGATCAAATCCTGTTCAAGACGAGGATGCCCCAATTTCTTTTAAATGAGCTCGTAGGCATAAAGCCTCCTTAGGCATTAAATTGAGAGTCGAATAAGCTGCAGCGTAATATTTATACTGGCTCAATACGCGCTTGCATGAGTGTCGGGTGTGTGGCGCAGCCGACAATCTTTTCAGGGGAACCCGTTCATCCCTCATGTGCACATGGGCTTCCAGTCGGTGAATCCAACCCTGCTTCGTCTCTGCTCACCTCCTCCTCGTTCTAAAAGTCAAAAATGTGAGCTACATGTGCAGTAGATAAATAAAGCTATTAGAGGAACATCGGTGGGCTATGCATGATCGTGTATCCCATCCTGGGCAACAGTTTCCGTAAGCATGGAGCAGGAGGGCGGCAGACGGAAGGTCTTGCACCCTTATCATAACATTTCTGCACCGCTGCTTTGGAGTGACAGTAGAAGTAGACTGAAAATATCGGAGGCACTCGAAATAAGAAGATTATTCCCGGAAAGAAATAGCAGCGATGATTTACATGACTTTCTTACACTCATGACTAAGTGATATGCACTGTAAAATGAGTGCAAGATCACGTGACATTGCTGTCAAAGCATGTCTGGCTATCTCATGGCACATTCCACGATAGCAAGATAGGGCTGCCGAGGTCAAAATATGAGACTGTAGGTGATTCACGATCGAGCAATCAACAAGAAAGCAAAAGAAACTGTTTATTACCTTCTGGAAAAGACATTGTACGGCTTGTGCTATAGAAGAGGAGCATACCCGAGAAAGAGACTCCGACGACGAAAGATCGAGAGAGGATAGGAATCGCAGAGACACCAGCGTTTGTCAAATGCCAGACGTGCACTGGGATTGGAGTGAGGCTTGCGGGCTACTACAGCCATTGTAGCCATAGAAATTACCCCTCTACAGTTGGTATTCGCTCACAGACCAGCCTTTTTCTCTAGTGGGTGCTATTACACCACTCAGGTAATCGCAGAATGATCATTGAAGGCACATTCCGCGATCAAACTGTTCCAAATACACATAATTTACGCCATTTCCGGTACCAATGGGGCTCATACCGCTTACCCCATCCGAAATGCACGCCTTGAAAACGCGGTGCCATGATAGTATTCTGCTACTCTCAGCTCTTCTCTGTTCTCGTACTTTCTTGCATGGGGCGCAATCTCTTCTAGCCTACCCTTCAAAAAGCGAGCAAGTGTCGGGTGCAGACCAAACACCACAACTGACGACGGCCTCCAAGTGAATCCGTTTAGAAGTTGTTCATAGTGGCAGCTATTTTGGTTAAGATGAGTAGTTGTCATTAGTTGACAACCGATAGACACACAACTATAATAGGCGCGCTAACTAATTTCATTGTGCTAAAAAACATTTTACCCTTTGTAGCAAGCCGTCGTCAGTTTAATGGTGTATGGTCTGCACCCACGATAAACGTTCTCAACTTTGAGAGAGGGTGTGTCATACAATACATACTGCCTCGTGGTAAAAGGGTAGGGCACTTCACCCACTCGGAGAATGAAAAATCGAAGATAAATCTTACCATACATTATTTCTAAAATCTGGCGAAGAACTACATATCTAAAGATTATGGATTCTGATGAAGTTTCGCAGTGCTTGGCGTGCTCGCCCGACTCAGTCGCTTCTGACTGTTACGTAAGAAATGCCCAGGAGCGTCATCTAAAAGACAAAAAATCTATGGGCAACGTCACCACAAAAAGTGGGATCGATCGCTTCTTTACACAAACGCAAACGCCGGAATTCTCAATTATGAGAGCTGAGAAACTGCCCGGAAAAAGGGCATGTCTCCTACATGCTAATGGTGATAATTTTGTTGATAGAATGTTCAAAGAAAGCGATTACGATAGATCTCAAAGGGGTTAGAGGGGACGTGAGGGTCTCAATAGTACGCCAATGGCGAAAAAAGCAAAGAAATCCGTCGAAAATAAGCAAAATAGTACCCCTTTGATTGCCCTTTCATTTTCGACCATGGATGAGCGACGTTGTTTCGGCGATGTTAACCTCCGATAGCCGCCATCATGCCAACAAGACATAGTGTTTTGATTGATAAGGCATTACATGGGCAAGTTGGGAGATACAGCCGATAAAAGGGAAACGATCTCCCAAAATGAAAGCAAACAGCAGACAGCTCGCCCAAGTCATCATCTGACAAGTGGGCGTACGCTCGCTGGAGCGCGAAGTCTACAGAGCTCATATTAGCAACCAACATCCTCTTCGCGTTGAAGCGCCATACAACATCGCGTTTCCTTAGAGCCAAGTACCGTTGCTGCTGTCGGGGCGCAGTTTTTCTCCCCCTCGATGCGAAAATTTCCTTATCGTAATCGCTTCCTTTAATTCAAGGAAAGAGGGTGCAATCCAAAGTCTCAGACAAAGTGTCGCAAGATTTTCTGGACAACCCAGTAACTGTCGTCTTTAAGGATTCATCCGGAGCCAGTGTACAGTTCGCGCTCATGACACCAGCAGTGACTCCGTGGTTTTCCAGTTTGGATGGTGCAGGAGCGAATAATCCGGCGTTCAGATTGTATTTCACCGATGACAATGGAGTAATCAACGATTTCGAGTTAGTTTTAGTGATTTCTTCATAGCCATTCTCACTAATTGATATGTTTCAGAACTTACTATATAAATCTGACCACTCTGAACAATGACGGAAGTAAAACTAAATTTGTCAAAGAATATTCCTTCAAAGAATCTACAATGTAAAAGGACCAATCGACGTGAAGACGATGGATAGCATAGTTGAGAGGCTGAAGAACGACACCGAACTTTTTCAGAAGTACATAGATTACAACTCCGTGTTATGGGATCCAAAAATGCCTGAAGGCCGATTCAGGTGAGAGCTAGCACGATATATTTTTGAGCTTATCTCATTTTCATTGGTTCGAGTGTCAAATCCTCCAGGTTGAGAATCGCTCGAAAGCGAAAACCTTCCCTTAGAGTGGGATAATCGGTGCTGGACCC
>MU897130.1:0-15828 GCA_036418205.1 Ostertagia ostertagi | reverse complement strand
AAGCATGGCAGCGATCGCAGCGCTAAAAAGAGGGCATCTGCTGCCTTGTCGCGCAGTTTCAAGTTTCGACAGTATTACTATCCTGTGATTAGAGGTCCTGCTACGTCACACAAGGAGAGAATATTTCTGACACTGATTGCTGCCCGTGCCTTTATGTCCACCTTATGGGGGTGGAACAAGTAAAGCTTAAAACGCCACATAAATCAAGTGTTTAGCTCATTCCATTGGCATTCTCTTTCGAATGTTCAATGGTCGGATCCATCACTGCTCAGCTGCCAGAATGTAAGCAGCTATGGCACGGTCATGGAGGAGGGGGGGGAAGAACTGTTGCGCAGAGAACGCAAACCCGATTGATCCAACTTGGGCCTTCCACTAGCGCGCAGAGCAGCAGTGTACCAAATGAACCACCCTCCTGAGATATGGTCCCCAGGAGGTGACGTCTCCAGAGACTAGGATGGGGTTGGCTTTTCTGGGCGTCTATGATCAGCGATTAGAACGTCTACGTTTCGATAATGTGAATTAAGCTCTGGATCTTGCAGGACATAAATGGGGGACATAAGGAAGTTCCCAATATTCTTTCCTTCAACCTACCATTTAGAATGCTTCATGTGGTTTGCGCTTGCAATGGGGATTTTTTGATACCCCATCCCTTTTCTCCCTCACAATCACAACCCCTAACGTGGACTTCGCGACGATACCTTGTCTCTGACCTCCGTCCCCGACCTGTGCAGTAATGTAGAGTAATGCCAAGTGCAGGCTCTAACCAGATGCCCCGGAAGTCTCCATCCCTTTCCTTGACCTCTCATACACCAGCAACGCCACTATCCCTTTTCTTTTATCATTTACTTCATGCTGAGACCGGTTTCAGAGCCGCGAGAGTTTACGTGGTGTCATTTTTTGGCTCGCTGTCCTGGGACAGATAGTTTGATTAGTTCGGTCAGACTGTTTCCACAACTAAGTACGACTTCCACAGGACTTTCCCATCATAGGGACTCGGCAGCATTCTTTACAATCGTAGAGCTTTATGAGAAGCCATCCAACAAGGGAATTCCAAAAGCACCGGGACGTCAAACTGTGTTCCAAGAACGAGTAGTTTCGTCTAGTCAAAAAGGTCCGTTGATGATCTTTGGCCGTCCAACAGGAGTGATTTGATCGACCGTCAACGCAGTGTTGGGCAAACAAGGTCTACGGCTGATATGAGAATCGAACGACGATTACTTAAGAAAGCGGCACCTCATCAAATGGAGAATTCCTGGCGTTATATGTGAGGCCGGGGATAAGCCGATGGCGCTGTGTGAGTTGCGTGGGCACGCCGAATATTGAGTAAAAAGAACTTCGGGGAAAATAATTTCCTTCGACCCACACCGAGTTTGCTTTCTTAACTCAGCCTTAGGAGAAGGAGAAGCTCATGGTTGGGTAAGAAAAGATACATTTTCGACAGGGCTACTTTTCGAATTGTTGGGCAATTGAAAAATTGTCAGAGAAACATAGCAGGAATTTAACCTTTCCACGAGTAAGAAAAGAAGGGAACTGAGAATCGAGAAAGCCTTTAAAATATGGTCATAAAATATGCTCAAAAAGAGTTCCAATAAGCGCAGTGCAGAAAAAAACGAGGGCTGAGGAGCAGATAGCCGATATTTTTCAACCTAATCAAAAAGTGGTCGCGTGTCGAGCGTGGCCAGACATTTCCGTAAACATCACTATCGGACATATGTCACTTCGGAGGCAGCGGCGGCGGCAGTGCCGGCCTGCCTTCGCCCATTTAGCACGACCTCAATCCGCTGAGCCTGACCCAGGCCTATAATCAGCGCCTCCTCATTCACGTTAAGATTCAGGTTTCTGTGATACTGGCGCGTCGAATCCGGGCTTCCACTGTTGCGAATTTCCGCCAAAGGTTTCCCATGCGAAGAGAGCTTTGTAGTGAGTTACCGCTGCTCAGGAGTAAGCTAGGATATTTATTTTTTATTTTTTTTTTTTCTTGGGCTTGATACAGATTGTGCTGGGACAGCCTAAGCTTTTGCAAGGCATGTGAGTGGTCGCCCCTCACACCCCCCTCGCCCCAACCCCCCTAGAATTATGATGGCAACACCGCGCGCTGGCTCACGAATTCCCCGGTGCTCCGTGGGCGGTATAGTACCGGGGCAGGACTCGTCTCCCGCTTGGGCATTACATTTCTGTCAATAAAATGGTGTGTGTCGCACGCCTAACTTGCGTAGGCAGCCCTGGCTTCTTGTATCAAATTAGCTTCCTATTGGCGACGCTGGTTGGGCGGAAGTGGTGCAGTGACAAGTGGCGCGCTCACCACGCGAGCGGTCCGGGATCAAATCCTGGGTCGTGAGTCGCCCGGGCCAACCAAGCCTTCCATCCCTCCGGGGGTCGGTTAATTGGTACCAGACTTGTCTGGGAGGATAAAAAACACTGACTTGAACATCGGCTGGCCCCCGCAAGTCATTGTATAGGCCACATCGCATTCAAACGCCACTACGAATGTACAAATGGAAGTATAATTACGCCGCCCTGTGAATGAATGGCCGGGATAAAAGACGGTGACTTGATCACAGCGGCAAGAGCTTTACTTGCTTACATCTTCATATTGCGACGATGTGTTCCGATTTCCGCAGCAACGTGAAATTTAGTCGAGGAGTAAACGGATGATTGCTGCAGGGTTATTTGATAGCATCGGAGTGCGCCATTTCATATCGATCTCCAGCATTTTTATTTATCATCTATGGCTACTTAATTCCTTCATTAGGTTGATGTCATGACAGAACTGGTTCTCGATGGTAAGAACCGATGTTTGCAGCGCACAAGGCTGCTGAACTTGATCTACAGTTGTAGAGTGCGCCATGCGTTTGACTGTCATCTAAATGTACAATATGAATGCAAACTTGCATCTTGAAGTATTTTTAAACTAGGTGTACAGTTCAGTGTTGTTGTCCTTTCACCGCTTATTTGCGCTAATTTACCCAATCTGGAAAACTGGTTCTGATCGGATGCTTATCGAGACTTACGATTGAATCTGACCACCTCAAGTTGGACCATCTTAGAGTTTCTCTTTGCAAGCCTACCCTAGGCGTGATCCTCACCCAGGACAACTGCCACGCGCTGCTCTGGTGGCCTGACCTAATCGAAAGACATGACGCCCGTCACCATTGGATGGCGGAGAACATGCTCGGAAACCTTCTGTTTTCGATCCTGGGTCAAAAATAGCTCTCTTTCCACTAGCGAATTTTTCCTCAGTGTTTCGATCCCCTGCGTTTTCAGAGCGGTTCTTCTTTACAAAATTCCCATCCTCTTTAAATAGGGAATCGATTGAAAAAAACCTTTTTTACAACTGATTTCTACTAGTCACCTATCAGTATATATTAGGCCCCTATAGTTATGCAATCATTTGTCTCTCAGATCGTACCGCAACAAATTGCACCACAACATTCTGCTATGGTCAAAGGATCATGGATACAGATTCAGCATGAGTCAGCGCATCATTGCGATACGCCACATATTCGGCTTTCATTGGAAACCGTTGACATTTATGTGATAGATCTGCACAGGAAGTTGCGGAACTCCGTCTTCTAAATGTCTTTGTTTACCCTTCGGCCCCTCTGGATCTGGAGGGGTACCAGTCGTTGGTCAGGACAGAATTCCATCGAGTTCCGATTCCCGAATCATACATATGGTAAGCTACACACATGTTACTGTCCAGATTTCCCCTCCCTCTTGTTTCCTTAGGCGCCCTTAACTTTCTCACTTTCATTGCTCTGTTAGATTGAAAATTGCCAAGCTCGTGTCATTTTGCCAGAGTTGATCGAGTTAATAATCCATGTGCAGAGTGATGTGTCACGGAAGAGTTGCCTTCACTGCTCTGAAGTGAATTGCTCGGTCGCAAGATCAACCGTCCGTTGACAGAAGAACAAACGGAGGGGGAGGACGTATTTGCGGTTTTTTTGGGGGGGGGCGGGGTCGCATGAGGTCGTCCTCCATTAACCTCCTCTTGAGAAAGTGTGAACAGGAATCGTATTTATGAAAGTTGAAGCGGTCGTGCTTGCGGGATAGGGTTCGTTTCAAGAGGGTTTGACGATTGAAAGTCTACGAGAGAAACGTAGAATAGAGGGAATTAGAAAACTTCCACCCGAGACCCCCAGGACCCCCCATTTAGCGGCCGTCTTAAAAGAAAAATATGGACGGCAGATTTGGAAGTGTGTCTGCTAGTCTCAGGATCAAATTTTTAATGAAACGGCCATGACGCTTGGTCTGGGGTTAAGGAGGAGAAGAGGGGTCGTATGAGGACCTCCTGACGCTGATAATTGTGCCACCCCTTAAGAGGGGTGATCGAAGATTTTTGGAAAGTATCGGGTCAACCCTGCTTCGGGTCAATCCGAAAACCATGGGATAAACGCTAGCGCGATCACGTATCAACTCAAAGAGTGCCCCAGTGTGAAAAAAGTCTATCATAGCACGCAGCGATGAAGTATCGCATAGCAATCCGTCAAACTTGCATGTGTGCAGTAAAGTAAGGCAGTTGTCTCCCTGTTCATCGACGTTTTCAAAGATGTGGTCGTTCTTAGGGACTTTCACCCGGGTTCATGTAAGATGTGCCTATTTTTCTAGAATAGTAGAGCACCTGAGGCATCAAAAATTGGACCACAAGGCAGACACGAAATAAATGAAGGAACCACACCTGAAGAAGATAGGGCGAGGACAGAGGTGAGAGGAGGTATTGTTTCTTATAGGGAGGAAGTCTTTGGAGATTCAGGCCGAGAAATATTAAAAGGATAAAGGATAAAGCATTTGCCGTTGATCAATCCCGTTTTGGGATGCGGCACGCATTCTACTTCCATTTGTACATTCGCAGTGGCATTTGAATGCGATGTGGCCTATACAATGACTTGCGGGGGCCAGCCGATGTTCAAGTCAGTGTTTTTATCCTCCCAGACAAGTCTGGTACCAATTAACCGACCCCGGAGGGATGGAAGGCTTGGTTGGCCCGGGCGACTCACGACCCAGGATTTGATCCCGGACCGCTCGCGTGGTGAGCGCGCACTTACCCCTGCACTACACATTCCCCTCAGAAATTTATGTTAGTCGATTGCAATCCATCGCTGGTGGAATTTTGTATCAAATTGAAGTTCCAATATTTTCATCATTTTCAGCGTTCTTTATTGCTTTTTCAAACACTGGCCCGGTAATCTTCGTTTTCCTCTTCTCTTTCGCTGCTATGTGGTGGACCGATTGTACCCATTGGCGACAATGCGATTTTTTATATTTTCGAAAAATGCGTCGTAATGCACCAAACTACTGGCACCAAAAATGTTGAATCTCAAAGCAGACACTGTTGAGACTTTGCACGTTTCAAAACTTTCCCGATCGCACCGAAATGAGCGTAAATCTTTTCGTTCGGCCCAGGGTGGATTTCGGAGCAAGCGAGGAGAACTTCAATTTTCCACTCCAGAATTGGCAAATAGGGTCGAATCCCGTTCTCTTCTAGTGAGAAGTTGTACCAGCCCTCTAGCTAACTGAAAGCAAGAAGCCAGCCGTATACACTTAAAAATAACAAGCCTTGCTTTAAAAAATCACTTTTTAGCACCGCTTATGTAAAACATTATTTAGGAAAGATATGCATGGGCCACGATTACCATAAGTACTACAACGCCTTCCTGATTAATGTGCCATTATAATAATTTTAAAAATCTTGCGTAGAAGAATTATCTCTATGCTGCGTCCCAACATCGACCCGCAATGTCGCAATGGGGTAAGTGATAGTGATATAATAGTAAGATAAGATAATACTGGGTTGTCCAGAAAATCCTGCAACACTTCGTACAAAGTCATTGATTGCACCTTCTTTTGTTGAATGAAATAGTTAATCAGCGAGATTATCACCATTACCATGTAGAGGACGATCATAATTTTCCGCAAGTTTTCTCAACTCTTCTACTCTAGGATTTTAGCGTTTGTTTTCAAAAGAAGAGATCGATCCCACTTCCGAGTAGACTTCAAGCGCAAGATTTTTTATCTTCTGGATGACGCTCCAGTACACATTATCTAATAATTTGAAGCATCTAAGTCGGGCGAGTGACTCAAAGTACTGCAATGCTTCAATTGTCCATGATCTTTGATTGTAATCCTTTCGTCACATGGAAGGACATGTGGGGGGGGGGGGGAGGGTAAGGTACACAATGTTGAGCATTTCTGGGTGAACGGCTTCGCATGGCTTCTGTCAAATTTCAGAGGTGGTTAGAGTTCACAATGGTCATTACCGCGATGCGGGTAGCCAGCAGCTTTCTGTGAAGAATTCAGTTTGCAATCTCACCAAAAGACTAGAAACCCTTCTCTACGCGGTTTCCTGCAGGCAGCTTTCTTCTCAGTCCAATCCAGTACAGCTTAGGTGTACACTTTCCTCAAAGCTTAGTACTTCTTAGCCATCAATTTTTTGTCACGAAAATTCCTTCATGCGATGGAAGAAGGGAAATCTCGAATTGTATTGTCACACTTCGCCTGCCCCAGACTGGCGAACCAGTGTGTTTACTCTTGCTAAACAGGGCGCCCCGTAACCAGAGTACCCTGCGTTGCGCAGTTCGCAACGGCACGTTGAGAGATCCTCAACGCACGCTGTATGGGCGGAGACACAGACGGCTCGAGCATGCGAGTGTGAATGTTCGCGCGAGAGAACGTGTCTAATCGGGCGAAACTGCGCAACGTGGCCGTTGAAAACTGCGCAACGCAGGGTTGACTCTGCCTAACCAGGGTCGGTCCTATCGTTGCTACTTTTCAAAAAGTTTTTACGACCCCCCTCCTCATGAAATGTTTCATACGACCCCCTCTTTCAAAACAATTTTTACCCCAAAAAATTACCGTCGAGCGGGGGTATATACGCGCGCTGAAACGGCAAATTTTCTCCCGCGCCGCTCCCCACTCATCACATGCCACTTCTTACAACCGAAAGCAAGTACGACCCCCCCCCTCTACAAACTCACCAAAATACGACCCCCGCTTGCTAGCAACACAACATAGGGATGACCCTGCCCTTAACCAGTATCGTGGGAATCCTCGATGACTTTCAATGAGTTCACGCGTTGTTGCTACACTATCGCGACTGATAGCAATCGGCTGCCGGCCTCTGGGAAGTGGGAGTTAAACGTACATTATCACCTACAGGCCGAACGAATAGCAGTGCTTTACTATGAGTCAAAATTTCTCCGGTATCGAAGAACAAACGGACGACATATGAATCGGCTTAAAGAGTAACCTACTGAATCAGCACAGACGCTAACTGCACAACCAAGAAAATGGCTTAATAGATAGCATCGAGAACGTAAAAATATGTTCGGGAGATGAGTCAATTCAGGGAGAAGTTTAGATGGATAAATGTGCACAAACCTTCTAGGCACGCTATTGCTGAAACCTTCAAAACACAACTTTAACAAAAAGTCAAATCAAATGCACAAGAGAGCTCTGAGTTCGGCGAGCCGTATATGGGAGGTGAACTTGAAGCCTTAGAATCAAAAATCAACACGATCGCATACCCGACTCAACCGACAAGCCTCGTTTCATGATGTTAGGTTTTTTTTTCAAAAGTAACGAAATAGATATGTAGTGGGACAAAAACTTCGTAACCGGTTCATGGGAATTTCTGAGCTAAACCCTAGAGAGAACTTGAATAAGGAGTGAAAAGGTTCATTGGGACATTCAATAAGAACTGAGAAGATGTTGGGCAGTGCACTGATGATCAGATAAGCCCCGTAAACACTGTGAATCAAAGGCCACACAGGGCGCTTTAGCTTTCCAAGATGTTGTTTTTTTTTATTTTGTTTTTTTTTTTTTTTTTTTTTTTTTTTTTGTTTTGTTTTGTTGTTTTTCCTGCGCCAAAGGTCAACTGGATGCTGTTGCACTTATTTGGGAGTGATATCAGAAAATCCGGCTCGAATATCGATAAGCCACAAGTGATTCCTATTACGACTTGGACTACACCTCTTAACGCGTTACGGATTTTAACCATAAAAAGGCAATCCATTGGAAATTAAGTTAGAGATTGTCAGTGATGCCCGAAAGCATCAAGGAAAACGCCCGCAACACGAGAAATGGGGGAACTCTTTCCTTGCTTCGCATTGATGTGACTCTCATCGGTGCTGCTCTCTTCAACGCTAACGCTCTCTCTGCTAAGCGGCTAGAGGCTCACAAGCGAGGGGGCGTGCCGCACCGATAACGCGCCAATTGGCGCCGCGGGGAAGGCCATGCTAGATCGCCGGGGTATCCTTCGATGCGAATTGCGTGTCGGTCCGCACCCTTAGGAGGTCCGCCTGTCTCTCACTGGGTGAGTTTCCCTTCTTCGGCCTTCTTCCTTATCCTAGAATCCCCTTTTGAAAGCACGGGTTGGGATCGATTGTGTTCTTGTTTTCGAAATTTAGACATGAAATTCGATGGGAATTTCAAAGGGGAAAGCAAAAAGCGCCATAACATGTTGGCACCTACAATTTCGACCCGTGGCTTCAAGTATGACTAAAATTCCAAATAGAAGTAGAGGGCATGGCGCATACTGTACGAACATTTATAACATTTATTTCGATTTTTTTCTCATGGTGATTCCATTCGATTTTTGCGCATCATAGGGAGTATACGCATTCATTGCAAGGGCCACGAAAACGGCATTATTTACCTTTCTTCGCACATAATTCAGAAAAAGGGGTAAATTTCAGAGTTGAGCCTGAGGATAAATTTGGCAAGAAGTTAAAACTCGGAGATGCTAGTGAAAGGTACATCGACACTGAGAATACAAACATCAGACCTGTTTGTATCGGAAACGCCTGGCATTTGCGCCACAGGAGCAAACGCTGAACATCTTCAACCACAAACGTTGCCGAAAACTTACCTTCGGGGGTAACTTGACATGAAAACCACGAACACAACATCTCAGTACTGCCTGTGCCCGAGCAGCAAGCACCAGGCATATCCACGCCAAGCAATGCGATGCTCGTTTTCTCTGGGACGGTAGTAAAGTCCTCCTAAATAGCCAGTCTATAGTTGGCCAATAGGTCACGTTGACCTCGCCTTCGTCCGCACCTAAAAAGCATGGGGAAAGGCGGAAACACGCTGACCTGCCGCAATGGGCGAGGTCTATGCAACATATCTTAAAGGAATCTTGCGCGGAAAATTCTTGCACTCTTTCCTAACATGAATATGTCAGTTGTGATCACTGGAAATAGCACACAAAGTTTCACGCATGAAGATTCGGTTTCTGAAGAGAAACAAACGTACAAAAACTACACGTTATGGACCATCGAAGGACCAGGAGGCAGAGCCAGGCGAGGCATGGAAAGAAGACGGCGTTTGGCCGGCTACGTACCAGGCGACGCAATGAGAGAATCGGGTTAAAGCGCGCGATTTCGGAGAGTGGAGACAAATCGATCGATGGAATAGGATGGAGTAGAAGTGTAAGATGTGAATGCAACGAAGCAGAAGGCCAGAAGAGCTTCTAGTGAATGCACTCCAAGAACCAAGTTTGAGCATCCCCGTCGCCAGCATTCGTGAAAGACGTCCGTGGGCAATTCGAACGCGTAGCAGCCTTTTCGAGTTTTCGAATTTCTAATCAAAACGAAAGCAATACTTCAGTTCTTTTCACTATTATCGTGGATAATGAGTCTCAAGCCAGTGATTTATGGCTGAAATAGAATCATGATTTTTCCGCGCAAGATTCCTTTAAGTGGCCAACGTATTAGGTGGCACCTTGCCTAGACGGCGAACCTCGGCAGAGAAAGGGGAAAGTGCGTGGAGATTGCAGAGACGCAGAGGGTCATGTAGAGGGCGACTAAAATGTACCCCTGAGTACATTTTAGTCGCCGTCTATCTGCGTCTCTTCAATCCCCATGCACTTCCCCTTTCTCTGCACGTCATGCATTGGTCGCATTTAGCGTCTCTGCATCCCTGCCATGCGCAGAGCGCAGGGAAAGGGGTTCGGTGGAAGGTGTTGAGTGTGGGCAGCAAGAAAGCCACTGGAGCTATCCATAATATTGATAACTTTCTACCAATAAGGTGATCTGCTGTCCCCTGCAGTGTCAAATTGAATTCATGTTATTAGCTCCTTCTGGTCTAGCATTTCACCCTGTACGAATTTATCTCAGGCGATGATCCAAACATCCCTGGCGCTGGTCTCAAACACGTCGATTGGCGCAGTGGGTTCGTTCCTTGTTGACAATTGATCGCTCGCGGGATCAATTCATAATATGTTTTGCAACCCTCATAGGTTACTACCTTGCTTTCTACAATTCTTTCAATGTAACCAGCAATGCTTTGTGGTGCAGTGGCAAACGTCGCGCTCATGGGCGCTGCATTACATGGTTCAAGTCCATGAGGACGCGACTTTTGCTAGGAATGTAGTGAAGTTCGCGCATTCAGAGCGGGGTCATCTGGCTGTCTCGCCTTTCATTATTCACCGTTTACGGCCGTAAGTTCACCACCTTTAACTCCCAGTCTAACTCGGCAACTTTCACTACGTCCCGGGCCCCGTAAATTACCGGCGGGTACTTCACGGTCTACTTCACTGTATCCAAGTCTACACTCATGGTCAATTTTTGCAAGAAATTTTACCCTATCAACAAGTGGGGAAAGCAAATGAAAATGGTGCTGAATATTTTACGAACGGTCACGTCAAAATATTCATAAATGGGTACAGTCAATGGACATACGCACGGCATGATGAATGCACCGATGCTTAAACGACAATGCGCTATTAAGACCGCAATTGATAACATAAAACGCAAATAAAGATATAATAAATACACATATCAGTAACTCTTGAAATAAATATAAGTGCAATGCATAAAACAATGCTCTTGATAACATAAAACTCTTTACTCAACCAGCTCGTTTCACCACCATAAACTTCCTACAGAGCGCACCGGAAAGAAAAGTTACTCGTGCCTCAGTCTGTATTTCCTTCGCGACAAAAGTATCACATTCTGAATATCCCTCCATACACATTTAAAGTTATTTTTTCACTGCAGAAGCTACCCTGAGAACGTCTCCGAACGAAAGTGGTTAGCTTTGAATAAAAACATAGGAGAAGTTCGATTTCCATTTCGCACGTGCCCTTTGACGGAAGCCCGTGTGGCTTTAAAGTAAGGAGGTGAGAAGAGAGTTTGAATTGAAAAACTTTGAAAATGAGAAATTTAACTGTTAGAAAATCTGGTAATATGTAACAATTTGATATGATAAACCTCACAGCTAAGACCATTATGAATTGACGCGCTCACGCACATTCGACGACGAATACTGACGATACTGCTCCCTTGCGCGAACCTAAAGAATTAGCAAGTGTGTTCGAGCAACTTTCTTCCAAAGTACTCAATTCACTCTTCGGCATAAAACCTTTAGAAAAGTGCGTGGCGCGTCTCGATGGAATTTTTTCGAGATTTCTCTTCATCCAGATGTGTGTTCGTGCCACATTTCTCTTGTCCCTTATATTAACACATTAATATTAAGAGGTTGAGCTAGCTTAACGAGAATCAATGGCCGAGCGCCAGTTGGCCCAGTGGGAACTAAACCACTCAGTACGGCAAACAAGAGCGGTCTCGGAAATTAAAACTTTGATTTCAGGCAAAATTGAAAATAAAAAATGAACTTCGCAACCACTTCTGATTTATAACATCTGAGAAAAAGCGTGAGTAGTCAGCGGGCTTGCGTTTATTACGAGGGCGCTTTGACGAAAAATCGTTAGGAGAAAGCGAGTTTTTGCGACTGGACGACGTCTTTTCGATGTACTTGAGTGAGGCGGCTGATGGCTAGGTTATGGAATCGCTGGGAATCTGCTCTCGAAGAGCAAAAGAGTTCTCGGAAATTCTCAGTTCTAAAATCGATAGTCGGGGAAAGCCTTTTCAGACAGACGAATGCCCATTAATGACGTATCGTTGCCATCCACAATTCACTGCTGCTAACAATGAAGGAAAATAAGATAAAATGGTCGGCGCTTATCGATTTATTTGGGGAATGCCATGCACGCATTTGACTTTCTTCAAAGTCGTAGGTGGATCTGGATTTTTCAGAGTCGCTGGCACTTGAGTGCCATAGAGAATTGACTATCTAAGATTAGGTTACGAAGGGCCGCCGATGTTCGAATTGCTGTCTTATTCTGAAGAACAAGTTGCATCCTTCTCACCGGCGCTATACCAGCTCGGTAGGACAAAAAGGTACGGGCGAGATTTGATGTGTAATGGGTTATGGCGCTACGAGCCACTGTCTTCCTCTGTTTGTGAATGGACTCAAGCCTTCCGAATCCCCTGAGTAAATGTGCAAAAGACTATGAAGAGTTTGAACATAGACAAGGCAATATCTGCATCAGAAGCCTACTGGGATGAAGCGGCGGCTACTGGGACGTGAAAGAACGGCTAAAGGCGGCGCATCTGCGCGCGGCCCCCGATTGCCCAAGGCAAGCATTCCTCACAACTCGTGAATTATCTGAATGATTCCAAACTTACCTAAGAAGGTCAAAACAACTGACTCGAGCAGAGCCTAAGATTCTGTTCTCGGTGAAAATCTTTTAGAAATGCTCTTCCAAGCTACTACTTTTGCGCAACCATCAAGGGGCTAGTCCCAGAATTTTCTTGTGGTTCCAAGATTGAATCCTGCCCTACTTCAAGGGAGGAATCCATTGGAGTCGAGCATGAGAAGCTGAATCTGCGCCAGTGGAAGGGGAAGGGGACACCGGTTTTCATGTTGTTTTGAGAAAGGTTCAGGTGCAAATCAACTGCACCACAAGCCCATTGCAATGAAATAACGGAAGTGAAAGAACGGGGGATAGCGCACGTTATACTTGCCCAGAGCTTATTTATTCGCATCGTATTGGAGAACTGCCGTTGATGAAACTTTTGGGTGAAGGTGGACCATCAATGATTTTTTTTTAAGATTTTATCTTGAAATTTCAGACCCAGCAAAGAAAGGAAATCGTTTGGAATTATTGCATGGTTGTGATGTAGTTGGATGCGAGAAGAAGGAGGGAGTATGTTGTAAGCCTTCCTTGAGTGCTCACTCATATTTTATAAATTTTATGAATGGTGAAAGGAATCTAATGCTCGCTGAGGATAACAGCAGAGCTCTCGTAGCCGCAGAGTGACAGGGGTAATGAATGTTGTAAGGCTTCCGTTAGTGCTCACTCATATTTTATGACTTATTCCTCAAAATCCTCTAACTAAAGCCGTAGCATCCAGGAGCGCATGACGTCCAACCAGTCCAGCAGGTTCTAATTATAAAGCGCCAATAAGAGCCGGTATTACAGATCAGCCCGAGCGATGGTCTCTAGGACACTCCATTGTGCCGACACCCCCCCCCCCTGTCGTCAACGTGATATACAGGGGGGGCAAAAAAAAGACATTTTGCCTATGTCGCACTTCGGCTTTTTTTTCTTCGCAGAGATTGCCGTCGTTGACGGAAGTTCCTCAGCAAAATATTCCTAAATGTCCCTCTATAAGTAGACGCAGGCCCTCCTTCACTGCCCTCACCGTCTTCAGAATATGACGTCATCTGTCATCGTCGTCGAGCTCAGGAGGACCTACAGTAACTGCTTCAGCCTGAAGCTCTTACATAATTTCTTCAATCGATTCATCGTTGGATAGTTTCCTAGAGACATTAGCTCTGAATATGCAAACCCCCTCGGAACCCGCTTTTCAGAAAACGTCGTAATGGTATGGGGTCCGTCCACGACCCCATTGAGCACGACCAGTACACCATGTTTTCAGTGCTAATTTTTCCGATTTCGTCCACCTTGAAGGGCAACATGAACTTTATTTTATTGAATGGAAATGTGCTCTTTAACCTGATGGTGAGTCGGTAAATTAAAATATTAAAATAAATTAAATCGGTTTGAATTTGGAAACAGAATGTCTTTTTTTATTGCCCCCCCCCCCACGTATATGCGCGTCCTGCTGATGCGTGCCAAGAACACGGTGGCTTTTTGCGTTTTTGCGTTTTGCGTGTTCCCTATCTACCCCATCTCAGCTCCGCGCAAACGGAGTTCCGAGAATGGCTAAGGTAGAGGATATAGGAAATGAAAGGGATGTGGTAAAGGAGCTTTTCGCTACGCCACGCCTTGGCCCTGTTTTCTATGAAGGTTGTGTTCTATCTACGAAAGACGCAACGACTGAGATAAGAAAACAATTCAGCTGTATTTTTATTATAACGGCTTTTTGCCATAATAAAAATACCAGCGGAATCTTGTGCACGTGGCCATTTTTCCTTGGCCATACATTTTTTGCGCCTATAAACTGCCACGTGAGAGCGAGCAATAAAATGAGGTAGCATTTGGTTGAACATTCTCTGTGGGCGAACGTGCTTAGGCTTCAAGTGTGCGATAAAGATATCACGTCAAACAGGGAGGGAGCATTTGCTCCTTCTGGATGGAGTTAAATAAGATTATCATAATTGTGGAAACTGCAGAGAGGACCTTTAGCGTTTTTCAGTGTTGAGGGTAGGTTTCTTATCGTTAGAAGCAGTGGAGACGATGGCTGGAGGGCGGGTTGATTTTCGTAACGTCATGGCTGGTGGAAGGCAGTTGTGAGGTGGTCTCAATTGCACCCCTAGCTTAGTCTACCAATGACAGTCAATAATTTATCTAACTGCTCCATCCTCTAGTGTTCGCTGGTTCTAAGACGTATTCCACTATTGCTTAAACCTTGTGAGAATGAGACGTTGTGGTTTGGTGGTGAAGAGCGTGCCCACAGCACCTTACCAACAGGGTCAACTTTTCCGAAATTTTGCGACCCTCGCCCATTTGAAGGGGTCTCGATACGACCCGCATCACCACCATCAGTTGTAGGAGGCTCTCCCAATACGATCCCCCACCTCTCCCGACCACCACACCACAAGTTGTAATCATGGTAATTCTAAGTATTCTAGTATTCAATTCTGAGACCAGTCGACACAACCTAACTCCGCCCCTTTTTTCTGAGGGGGAGGGGGGCTGAATTGTTACAATGTCTTCTCACGCTAGTTCTGTCTACTTTTGTGACTTCTTTCATGAGGCTTTCGCCCCACGAGCCCTTGCACCAGGGTCAACCCTGCGTTGCGCAAATTCCAAAATTTTTACGACCCCCTTCCTTTTCGGAGGGTATCGGTACGACCCCCCGTATTAACTATTATGTCTTTCACATAATTTAATGCTCATCATTGATGTATGGGCAGTCACCAACATGGAGAAGTGGTGGACCGTGGTCAATCCGCGCGCTCTGTCTCGCTCAGAGGAGGGAATCGAGGCAAATGAAGTTTTATTCATTAAATAGAAGGAATTTCCAAATTTTTGCGTAAACCAATACATCATTTTAATCGTAAAGATTTCTACTTTCAGAAACCACCAAGGATTTTTTCGATCTCTCAATTTCTTCTTCTTTATAATCTGAACAACTATACCTTTGTAGCATTTACGTTGCAATACAAACCCCTTCATTCAAAAGGTTGTATTTCTTCCACCCCGAAGCGGTCCCATTGAAAAACGGGCAGCTCAAAATTTTCAAAGATTCGAATAGGCTTTCAAACAAGCACCTCACTTTTTTCCAATGATCCTTCTCTCAAAAAATAGTCCCGTTGTTCCGTTTTTGGGGGGTTTGTGGTCCGATTTCTGAGAAGGCGAGAGTTTTCGACATTCAAACGTTCATAACTTTATTCATGATCAACTTTTTGCAGATGTTTAAGGCTAATTAGAACTAGAAAATTTGGCTTCCGAATAGGTGCTGAAACTTTTTAAAACAATCACTCGCTCAAAAAGTAGTCCCGTTGTTCCGTTTTTTCCACCTTGATTTTTTTCAAGCCATTTTCCTGGACCGCGACTATGCAGTCTTCAAAGGCTCA
>MU897127.1:0-14201 GCA_036418205.1 Ostertagia ostertagi | reverse complement strand
TTTATTTATTTATTTATTTATTTATTTATTTATTTATTTATTTAATACGTCTATAAAGACATGCCGTTAGTTGAGAAGGAAAACACTGGCCGCACGGCCTATCAATTTAGGTCAAATTAGAGGAAAAAGAAAAAAAAACTCAACCATAACAAACAAAAACAAACAAAAACCAACAAAAATCAAGCCCAAGCGTTATCTACTCAGAGAATCAAAATCTGAAAGAAGTGTGCTCACACAGGAAAGGTCATGTCACCCCGCGCATTTGAATGAGATGTATATGAGTATACGCGCGCCTTGGGACGCTGAGCTCAAATATGTGTTCCTTATCTGCTGAACTCTTCTCTGAAAGGAATTATGAAGCAGAAAAGCGCAGGGGCTGTGGTCGAGGCTCACGAAAAAGAGGTCAGGGGATCAACTCCCTGGCGAGTTTGTTCTTTTGCCGTTTGCAGTAAGATAGCTAGGAAGACTCTAACATTGCTAGTCCGACATGCTTGCGTATAGTTAACAGTAAAAAGAATTTGAGGGCAATTAATAATGAACTTGGGCGGCACCGCTCCTCACCACTTTGGGCGCTTGTAGCGCAGGCGCCAGGCATTTTTGCTTCGAACAAGTATGATATTCGTAATCAGGGAGTCAGACTCTCCCTTTGAGCGCAGCTCTGCGATTCTGCAACATTTCGAAACACCAAAACACTCGAAATTTCGGCCAGCACTACCGACCCACCATGCCATTACCAAAAAGGCCTGGCAAACTAGGTGCAATAAAATTGTTTTTAAAACTTCTCTCATAATCCAGCGAAATCATTGTCTGCCCGTCTGCATCATCCAAAGATCTACAAACCATTATTTCCTAATACAACTTCTCTCCCCTTTCCCCCGTCGTCCATGATTGGTCAACCCAAAAAAGTGGAGTTTGAGGAGTGGTAATCCCATCACTGCCCCGCTTTTTCTCAATTATTTCGTCGCCTCAGATTTGGCGAAAAACTCGCTGTAAGGGGTAGTTTGATCCCCTGAATACGAATATCATACCTACTTGCCACGGAAAAGCATAGCACCTGCACTACGGGCACCATAGGCTTTCACAGACAAGTAGTGCTTAAGTTTAAGAGGGTCAGCTTGCAAACTCTTCCTAGATGTAGCGTCGGGCGACCATTGGTAAAATAACATATTCAAAAAGGCTTTTCAGCCATGTTGGAAAAAAAGCAAAACGACAAACCCCATGAGGGACCGAAACCACCCGCCCCCTCCGTGAGAAACACGACCGCTACCAACTGCGCTACCTAGAGCTCACATCACGCCGTGCTCGGTTCTCCTTTCGATACTTTTGTAGTGCGGCTAACATGTGATTGCAGGTAAAACACTGAAAATCAAGGGCGGCAACAAAAACCCTCCGTAACTCCTTTCAGAGAAGAGTTCAGCAGATAGTGAAAGCAGATTTGAGTTCAGCGTCTCATGCTGCGTACAGAAATGTGCACCTCATTTCATTTGGCCGGGTTGGCCTAAATGACCTTTCTGGTCAGATGAACGGTATCAAGCATACTTACAGGATCTGGACAAGTGTAAGGAATGTGTCGCAGAGTCCCTCTTCGTCTCGCACTGTGGACAAGCCGCCCACATTCTGCTCCCGAGCTCGCTTGTGCGAGAGCCACGTGTTACGCATGAGACAGGACCCTCGCCAATTTCCCCAGACTCGCGTTGGTGCGTCACTTCCGTAATGCTCCACAACTTTGCTGGAGTTGGCTTATGCCTGAAACCGGCTTTTCTGCACGAGACATGTGGCCAGGCGATGGTTCGGGGACGTCTGAAAACAAAATCGCTCAGCAGGAAATCTGGACCAAGACATATTTAGCCAAAAATATGCATTTTGAAAGTTTTCGTTTCCACATTGAAGCAGGTAGCGCCTTCCCTGTCTACCAAGTTACAACTCCGTGGGAGTGTGCGCTCGGGCTCCTTTCGGCCGAATGAACATTTCATTCCCTTATGTCGATTATCCCCTGCTTCCATATTCCCTCAATCTCTACCCACTATGAAAGAATCCCTGAATTGCCCATAGTCCTCATTGTATTCGCTTCATAAGCAGCAGAAATCATATTTGAAACAGGGAAAGGCAATTAAACTATTGCTCACTCTGAATTTTCAGGTGACAACCCTCTCCTATTCAAAAGATTGGTACTGTTACTTTACTTGGTATGACTGTAGCTCCGTGAGTTAACCGGCCAAGTGCTCAGATGTGATTACTCCTTTAATAAGGAGCCACGCTTCTAAGGTCGATACCAAATTTTTGTGGGTGGATCTTATCTTACCCCTTTAGTTCTCATGTAAGCTTAATAATAACCCTCAACTGCACGAGCCGCTGCTTCGGAGGTTCTTAGGCCGATGTCAGACTTTGCGAATCGCGCGATTCGCTACTAGCGATTCGCTAGCGTCCGCGGTCGCGTTGCGGTACCAGCCAATTGAGTGATTCACTGGCCGCGACGCGACCGCAGACGCTAGCGAATCGCGCGATTCGCAAAGTCTGACATCGGCCTTAGACTCCCTGAGGAGACCTCAATTGGAAAGATAATTCGAGAAGGAATGAGACCTTCACATGTTTTTCTTGAAGCTTTAATCACCAGCATTTTTAAAAACTTACAGCGATAAGAGTGCCCATGCTAATGAAGCGAGGAATACATCTACTCGATTCCGACTGACACAGCTGCTCAGCAGATAAGTTCTCGTACAGTCTGGGAGGAAGTGGCTAAACATAAGCAATGACACAAAATGGGAAGAAATTCAAAGTTAATTGAGGGATTGAGTACCAAGCCTTAAATAAATGTCACCTTGCATTACATTTACAAGCATTTTTTCGCAAAATATGGATTGAACTACTGAAAACAGAGACAGCCTCGACAGGGTTGGATGAGGCTCCTCATGGTATAGTGTTGAAATCGATTTCACCAGAATTGTTACGTTGCACCACCTCTCATCCCGGGTTCCCATCCGTTCTACAGGAATCCGTAGAATCAGCTAGCAATTGCCAAACCTTAGAGGCGCAAGAAAACTCACATTATAGATCGGCTGACTCTCGCGTTTGTCAATTCGAATAGCTAGCCTAAACTTGAAGATCTCATGGTATCACTCTGTTGAAATATGCCTATCGATTGTAATCGTTTTTGCGCACTTGTGAATTGAATAAATTTCCACTGTGAGCTGTGGTTACTACGTGTAGCCATGAAGGACGGACGATGAGCTGTGTCCCCGACGGTTGACGGACTACTTCAACTCGGTCGGTAGGAGAGTAATGACGCAAGTGGTGCAGCTGGTCCAGCAGCTCCGCCAAAAGGGCTGGTTTGCTTACCCCAGGACTAAGCCTTGGAGAGAGGACGGACCTGCGCTCTCTCGCAGGTCCGTCCTCTCTTTTAAGGCTTAGTCCTGAGGTAAGCATCAAATTGAGGCGGTTTTAAGGACCGAGTTGAAGTAGTCCGTCGACCGTCCGGCACCACGCCAAAAGGGCTTGTATACTTACTTCCCAGAAGCATGTACAACTTGGACGATGGCAGAAGATAAGAACGTGTTTGCTTAACCCATAACGGACGGCGTGCGCCACAAGGTGGCGCACGACTATTTCTTTTGTTTTTGGAATGTTTCTAGCAATCTTAATATACCCATATATACTCTCAGCAATGTGGAATAATATATTTCCCAGGACCTGGACGGCTGGATTTTTGACAAAAACCTACAATAAATTTTTACATACCACTTTTTTAACCCTTTCGGCCCTGGCGGTGGCAATTGCCACCACCAAATTCAAACGCTTGCATTGCCGCTGAACAGCATGGTTTTTCTAATCCTGCTAGAGTTTGCTTCAGTCAACCTTCCCCTTCCTAATTATGAGCTAAACCTGCCATTTCATTGTGTGTTGCTGTTAGTATTACAAGTATTTGTGTACAAGTGCAACAATGAATGGGCGCTGACCCCCGCAACCGGCCAAGTAAGTGTGACTTTTTCTTAAAATACTTGAAGTAGATCCATTCCTAAATCAAAATTATGGGTTATAATGTTATGCAAGATTATAAACTTTTTCGGCATAACTATGAAATTTCGAATTGTTTCGACATAATAAGCTTAAAAACTAAGAAGGTGGGCCAATTTTCAAAGCTTCTTAGTTTCTTTGTTTGTGATCGAATAGCTTCCAAATTTCGCCATAATGATAATATATACAGGGGGGGCCAATAAAAAAAAGACATTTTGTCTCCGCGCTCAGATGGATTTAATCACACTTTGCTCAATTCAAACCGAATGAGCCCAACTTGGTATTGAAGAGCACATTTCATTCTATAAGAAAATCTTCTTAGTGGCCACCTACGTGGGTGGCACCAGAAAAATTTGCCTCGTAAACATGGTGCGCTGGTAGAGCTCAATGGGGTCTTCGAAGGATCGTGTGAAATAACGACCTCCCCTGGAAGGCGGGTTCCAAAGGGGTTTGCATAGTGGGAGCTAAGGTCCCTAAGAATCTATCCAACGTTGAATCGATTCACGAAATTATGTAAGAGCTTCAGGCTGAAGCAGTTACTGTAGGCCTCCTGAGCTTGACGACGGTGACAGATGACGTCATATTCTGAAGACGGTGAGGGCAGTGGAGGGCCTGCGTCTACTTATAGAGGGACATTTAGGGAATATTTTGCTGAGGAACTTCCGTCAACGACGGCAATCTCTGCGAAGAAAAAAGGGCCGAAGTGCGACATGGGCAAAATGTCTTTTTTTTTGCCCCCCCCCCTGTATATGTCACAAGTAAATAAACAATAGCTGGAAGAAAAATTTTCTCCACGGGGAAAAATGTCAGGTCCATGAAAGTCTTAATTTACATAAGTTTACTATTTGATGGGTGGCTTACCCATGGTTCGCACGTCCCGAGACCCCTTCCCCTAAATATAGCCACATCCTTGCTCGGGGTTGTTGTTTCGCATTTTTCGATAATGTCACCTACAGCTTCCATTCATTCTTTGCACCCTAGTTTTAGAGCGGAAAGGCGGGTTACGAACTTGTCGTCAACGGAAATCTCTTTTTTGGATGATGAGACTCCGACACCTACTTTAGCCCCGTCTTACCCCTGCTGTTCACATAAGCCTACATAAACCCTACCCTGGGTGGCGGCGTGCGCCACATGGTGGCGCACGCAACAAATACACTGGCCGTCCGTTATGGGTTAATCCAGGCCCATGTTGGTCGCATATGGCACAAACACCATCGTCGCGCTGTGACCACATGGCACACTCTCCGCATCAATATTCAATACACACTTATAAAAAAGCATAACAATGTACTCACGTTAGCATTGCTCTTCCTAACACGTTCCAAATCTTCTAAAATATAGGCCTTCTCGCATTCCAATTTCCTGCCTCACATAATTTTCCTTCACCACCTTGATATCCTCTTTCGACAGCGTCTGAATATAAGCTCATCTTTGAGTATGCCTTCATCAATGAATAGACCATTTTCCATTTGAACAAACATACGCTTTCTCAGAGTTCACTTAGATTATCGAGGCTTTACCAACAAGCTTGTATCTTTTGCATGCTAGCATACTTTTGGTTGTGTTTTGTAAGAACGAACTTTCTTTTTGGCCAGAAACTACGACAGAAACATCGCGTTCAGCACTAAGAGTTTTTTGCAACAAAAGAAATGGAAAATGCAACGTATGCTATTTTCGAAAGGTTTGCAAGGCCCATCCTTTGCTGAAAAAGTTCTGGCAACTAATCTTTCAGATTACAGATTCACCGCGATTACATCTTCTCCAAGGTGCAAGCAGTTCTTGCCTTGTTGAGCGGGCTGCTATTCACCCATAGCCTATATTGGGTTGGTAGCATATTCGTACGTTTTTTCGGAGGTAAGCAAACCAGCCCTTTTGGCGTTTCGGCTGGGACCGTATGCTGAATGTTGGGGAGGGGATGGGGTCCCCAACGGTCGACGGTTTACTTCAACTCGGTTGGTACGATAGGAGAGTACTGACGCAAGTGGTGCAGCTGGTCCAGCAGCTCCGCCAGAAGGGCTGGTTTGCTCACCCCAGGACTAAGCCTTGGAGAGGGGACGGACCCGTCCTCTCTTTAAGGCTTAGTTCTGAGGTAAGCACCAAATTGTGGCGGTTCTAAGGACCGAGTTGAAGTGGTCCGTCCACCGTCGGGGACTCCATCCCCTCCCCAACATTCAGCATACGGTCCCAGCCGAAGCGCCAAAAGGGCTGGTTTGCTTACGTCGTTTTTTCGGGCGTATAAATTCAGTCAGTACAAGTGAACCCGAAAATCGCCTATACCTTTTGAAAGTGCTTTTTTCGCTCTACAAAAATTACTTCGTCATTTCCCTCAAAATTATATTTGTACTCATACATAATGCTTAGAAGTTGGAAAATCCAGACGGCAGAAATCGGCATTTCGACAGCTGTTATTTTTCAGTTCACATAAAGAAAAAATACCGTCAAAACAAAAGTTCTTCAGAATCCATTGTTCTTATCGAACCTCTGCTCTGATCAACCCTGTCTTCTTCGCACAAATTAAAATCATATTCTTAACTTACAAATTGAGAACAGTGAATACTCCGAGAACCAGCGTAACATATTTTTTAATTTCTAAATCCGGTGACATTCTGCGAAACAGAATAAAAGTCGTAAATCATGACGAAGTGAGCATCTCCTATCAAGTTTTATGCTTTTACTTTTCGCTTCAAACGTTTGTGTGCGAAAGTGAAAATTCAATCGCTATAATATTACGCTCTAAACCCGATAGTACATAGCCTCAGTTGCCTATCAGAAGGTGTAATTCTCATGAATTCAACGAATCTTTGGTTTTCGGTGCCAGAGATGAGAAAAGAACTTTCTATCATCTAACCCACTGAGAAATGGAACACGTTGTTGAATGCTGTTCTCCTCCGATGTTCTTCATAGACGAAGATTACAACGAGTAATGTGAGAAAAGCCGTCATACTGCATAGCAACCTGAAACACGTACTCTTATTGTTCCCTTTCCCTCGATTGCTATTGAAATCAAGGATCATATATACTTCTTAGATTTTTCACTGCAACAAAAGCCCATTCTGGAATGAAGGTAATAATTTGCTACCTCTGTCGTGTTACCACTAAAATCGAAGCGATTGTCAGGATACTGCGATTTGTTGGCGCATTGGTCCTCGCGTCGAACATATCAAAGGTATCGCTTGAAAACGACAAACGAAAAGGCAGATAAAAAACTTTTATATAAATTCAAAAAAGGAAGGCGAAGAACCACTTATTGCAGTTCAGTTCACTCTGATGAGAGACATGCACAGGAGTTCAGCTAATGGTTCTATTATTAGTAAGGATGAGAAAGATGTAACGAATTCCTCCTTGCACGCAGCTGCTCGACCAGTTACCACGCGTCAACCAAGGTTCGCAATAAGTGTGTTCAACGTAACCAATGCCCATTGGCGATACTTCATATATCCTCACGCGTCATCGAAAATTATAGAGACTGTTTTAAAATAATAGCTAAAATAAAGCCATCATAACTAAGTAGATTACGAAGCTAAATGAAAATCAGGAAAACGCTTCCAAATGTTCCAACGCATTGCAGAAGGCTTCTTCACAGAGGGGGTGCGGGAGGGGGGAGGGGGGGGGTGATAGAAAACCAGGCACTCTCCCTTCACATCCGAAATGGAATAATTACCTTTCGAATGCACCCAACTGAGCATTTAAGAAACATTCCAAGCTATCACAAATTCCATAATAGCCTTCTACATAGACGGCATCAAAAAATGTTCAAAACGGTGCACTGTTCGAGCTTAAAGGAACAGGTAGCAGTTTTACCTTCGACACTAATGCTGTGGAACGAAGCGCTAGCTCTAGTTGAGAACATAAGAAGTGTAACTGAACAAAAAACTCGCTTTGGAAAGCCCCTAGAAAGGGAGCTGAGCAGCTTTCGAAGAGGCGTGGTTGGAATCAGCCAAAGTGACTGCACAACCACGAAAACGGTCAATCAGACAGGAAATGAACTCTGCATCTGTTCATGAGCAGACACCTATTTGGATGTCAAACTTCCACACAAACAGCACCCTCCGCGAGGAAAAGTTTGGCGATGTGTGGTCCCGGCGAAATGACCCTCCCACCCTCACCCACCTCTCGCATGCATTACTTCGGCGCTAACGGACGGACCACAGATGACAGGGATATGATACCATCCCTTTACCCTTCAAACCATTTGTACTTGTGAGTGGTCAATGGTTAACTTCAATTAAAGAATCGAAGACTTTTGTGAGCGACAAATGACGTCGGCTGTTGACCTGAACATTTAGACGATCGCTAGATGTAGATTGCACGCCAACACAAATAAAAGGTCATCTTCCGACTATGGGTTGTAGGCTTTTTAATGACAGTTGGAAAGTGCACGCGACGAAACATGGAGATGTGCCGTGTTTAGGGTGGGCCCGACTCAACACGTGTGGAATAAGACAATCTTTCGCATCCTGTGGAGACGTATCCTTGGATCTTGTCACACCGATGTCTCTGCCAAATAGAGCCAAATGCTCAGATCCTTTCTCAACAGCTTCACTAGAGCTCCGGTCCTAACCATAGATTGTATACGATGACATGAACGTCGGCTTATGTTCTTATGATAAGAAAAGCCAACCTCGGATGGAATGTACCGTCCAAGGTTGGGTTTGTGGCTTGGAAGAGCTTGCCCATACCCATCTTGGTGGAACCTTTGCACAGCCTTACCATTGAAGTTCCCAGTAGGTACTCATAAAAATGAGACACTGGAATAGCTTCCACAAAAATTGACGTCTTGGTCAAGGAAGCTAACTGTCAATGAGTTGGCTATCTTTTTAAATTGGCCAAAGGGGTTGCTACGACGCAAGCCATTTTCAGAGCGTTGGAGATTTCTGTGAAAGTTTTCATAGCAATTAATAAAAGTGGCCCAGAAAGTTCTGATCAACCTAATAACTTGGGCACTCACCACTATCATAATCCCGAAATCTCAAGCAAAAACTTCGCTGGCACTTTGCCTACGGGAGTCAGTTACACGCCCCGGTAAGGTACAAAATTCGTTCTTAGAGTGGACAGATTTTGCGAAACTTGGACTCCGATTTCTGCGCCACGGCTGCTTTCACCTAATTGAGTGTAATTTCGTGTATGTGGGTCACCTGATGCCCTGAACGACTATGACACTCTCGAAGATACATGATTCTGTCTCACCCTATAAATCACTAGCTTGAGACAATCGTTCACGATAAAATGAAAAGAACAAATGATTGATTGGTAAACAATTCGAAAACCTGGGAAAGACTGCTAAGCGTTCAAATTCCGCCGGACATCTGTCACAAATGCTGGCGACGGGATGCTTCCACTTGGTTCTTGGAGTGCCTTCACTAGAAACTCTTTCTGGCCTTCTGCTTTATTGCATTCACATCTCACACTTCTACTCCATCCTATTCTATCGATCGATTTGTCTCTACTCTCCGAAATCGCGCTTTAACCCGATTCATTCATTGCGTCGTGTGATACGTAGGCAGCCAAAGGCCAACTCTTTCCACAAGAAGGCTCAAAATAATGTTAGCATGTCCTAAAACTAATTGGAGAGCCAATAGCTTCACATGCAGAGCGGCAAGTGCATATATAAAAGTTACCAAAAATATTGATAGCCATATGTCATTGAGGCAGTTCAAAAGGAAGATATCTGCAAAACTACTCAAATATGAAGTTTCGTAGGATCTTGAAATTGACTTTCTTCCTGATCCTCCCTTTGTGATGTGATGAATTTTCCTTTGTCATTCAATTGAGATGCTGATGAGTTTTAATTGTATCATGAGTGATTTATTACGATTGTATTTCCCACGATTGCCTTATGCAACGTAATAAATAAATAAATAAATAAAATGGCCTCGTCCATGGCTCCGTGTGACCCAAATTCGATCGCCCATAGAGTGTGGTTTTCGTTAGTTTGCTTCTCATCGGAAATTGAATCTTGGTGAGGGAACCCTCTTATTTTTATAACATGTATGTTTTTTGTATGCTGTCTCTGACGATTACAGCTGACATATTCATCGGAAAGAAAGCAAGAATTTTCCAGGAAGGATCCCTTTGAATGCCTTTGAGATTATGAACAAAACGAAGGCATGAAATATCCTGGAAAAGAATTACACGTAGCCCTTCATTTTTGGACTATTTTCTGTGCACTAGCTTAAAACATTAATCTCTCGAAAAACAAATATGACCCGAGTATGTGCGTAAAAAAGTGAAAGCTCCTAAATGTTTATTGAGAAATGTCTCATCAAAATTATTATCATCAAAATTGCGAGGTAGTGGGACGCACAAACTAAAAAAAGAGTGAACAATGGCCACATATTTCAAGAACTTTGAAGAGCGTCTCGGCCGGAGAGCTGATCAAGATTTGGCAAAGGATAGTGGAGAAGTTTGTAATCGTAATAAAACAGACGAACAATCAGTTCCATAAGATATGGGCTCTGCCGAATTCGATCTTCAAGAAACGCTCGCGCTGCTGACTTGACAGTGCTGTGAGCAGTACGTCCGGAACGAAGCGACTCCGAAATGTAGCTGATCGCAGATTCCGATACCTTCGAATTGAGAATTAAAAAAGTAATTAAGGACAGTGAGCGTCATCTGAATTGCTAGTAGGAGCAAACAATGTCATTCCAAAGAAATCAGGGCCCCCATGTTGTCCAGTGGCAAAGCGGTCTCGCGTTCATGGGATTTGTGGGCGAAGGGTCCCTCATTTAGAGAATCTCGCCTGACTGCTGGAATACCGTAGATAAAGGATTCACTGTTACCCTTCCCCTATTTCCTATCCCACGGAAATCAGGAATCGTCCCGAATATAACATGAATTTCAAGCAAAAGACAAATACCAGTATGAAATAAGTAAGTTGGAATCGTAAAAATGAACAATAATGGACGTGCAGCACTTAGGTGATTAACTTGACATGAAAACGCCACGGTAGGCCAAATCAACCGGGAGAATACCTACATGGAATCAGCCACCCCAAACTTCTTCATTTCAGAGCATGTTGATGAAAGCTTTGATTTCGAAGAAAATTATTTAGAGACTCACATTTTGGGATCTTAGCAGTGGAGTTAGATCTCCCAGAAGTGACCCACTGGGATCGTTCGAGTACCTTATGAACTGATATTTGTCATAGTACGACTCCATATCGCATCGCCTGAAGTATGTACTGTCATTTCTCAGGAAACATTTCGTTTAGAGTAGTCAGAATTGTTATGGCCGAAGTGTGTGTTGGTGAGGATACCCATTCCACAAACGCCTCTGTTGTTCCCGTTGAACAGTTCTTCACAGTATCGAGAACAGGGGCGGAAGAAGTGGTGTAGTGGCAAGTGGCACGCTTACCACGCGAGCGGTCCGGGGATCAAATCCTGGGTCGTGAGTCGCCCGGGCCAACCAAGCCTTCCATCC
This sequence comes from Ostertagia ostertagi, assembly GCA_036418205.1. Lineage (NCBI taxonomy): Eukaryota > Metazoa > Nematoda > Chromadorea > Rhabditida > Trichostrongylidae > Ostertagia > Ostertagia ostertagi. Next base: position 2,771 of record MU897127.1, on the reverse strand, counting down.
CTCCGGGGTCGGTTAATTGGTACCAGACTTGTCTGGGAGGATAAAAACACTGACTTGTACATCGGCTGGCCCCCGCAAGTCATTGTATAGGCCACATCGCATTCAAACGCCACTACGAATGTACAAATGGAAGTAGAATGCGTGCCGCATCCCAAAAAGGGATTGATCAACGGCAAATGCTTTATTCTCTTATCCATTTATCGACAACGGCGTGATGAGTATGGTTCCTTCCGTCTCTGTTAGGCCAATGATGTCGTACGTCTTTCTCACTTGCATCTTCACAAGAGCACCGGATGCAAACGTTCATGCTGTAGCAGAGAAGAGAAGGCTGTCTTTGTCCCTCCCCATTTAGCAGCCTATTTGAGCCCTGAAATTTATCAAACCTCTCCCAGTCCGGTCCGACGTCCGAAATCTGCCTTATTTTGAGTTTCCCTCTAGTTTGGTTAAATGCATGTCCGATCCATACTACTTATTCCCGATATGTTCGAATACGTAGCTTGCTAAGATAGAAACGTGGGAGCTGTGTACGTGATCTCCAGGTAGTTTAGCCACGCTATCGGCGGAGCAGAGATGAAAGACCTTGTTTGAGGCAGCCCGCGTCGCTTCCGCTTCTCCACTTCACGTTGAATGCAAGTTGGTGCTGTCCCTACATATTGCAGTACCCCAGCCACTTACGATTAGTGTGCACACATAAGTTAGTAATGGATCGACAAAGCACTATAGAAACAGGATTTCCACCCTCGGGTCCGCATGTGGTTTGGAGCAAGCGCATAGCAGCATTTGGTCCGCGATTTACCACCGCCCTCCATACACCACTCGAGATCTCGCCCGCTGCCTTGTAAGCGTCTTGAGATCTTACAAGTTTGGAGAACTTCTACAGTGAAGTGTCCAATGCAACATGAGATCAGGGTCACCGTACGGTCGGACCAATATTCGAAAGGTTTCAACGCCCGCCCCCTTCTAGAGGGCCTAGATACGACCTCCCAGGGTTAACCCTTCACGAAAAACCTCCACCATCCTCGCCTGCCATTGTCGTCATGGGAGCGATACTGTGTGTGTGCGATACTGTGTGTATAGTATTTGATTCTGAGACCATTCGACCCATTCCAACTCCGCCCACCGTAATAACTTCGCCCTAACCTTCCGCTTCCGAAATAGCCGTCCAGCCGGGCGACATATATTCGAATATGAAAATTTCGCATCACGAATCCCAAACCAGCCAACGACGCCCTAGCCACTCTCCAATCCATGAAAATCATCCTTCCTTACTTGTGACATTGAACATTAACTCACCGAAATATCGAATCCCCCTCTTTTCATCCTCTCAAATAGATCGCCCTCGTTACACTTTGTCCCAACGGTAACGGTTTGATCGGCCTGCTGAGAGACATTTTGTTCCGTTGTGAAATGGTAATCCTACATCTCCAAAGCCACCGCACATCAGATAATTTTCCGGGTCAGGGAACCAACCCCAAAACGCAAAGAGTGGCGCATGGTTGGTCCGATAATAGCTGTAGAGCAAACAATCTGAACAGGCAGATGCCGTGCCATAGACGAACCACCTGATGACAAAATAGCACCCTAAAATTCAATTAAAGGACGAATTTACGATGGAAAAGCAACCCATTCCAAATTGAGGTAGAGATGGTGAGTAGTACCAGAAAGAAAGCGAAACCACGAAAAACGGCCCAGAACCGGAGAAATGGGACCCCTTCCTTGTCCGTTGATTTGAGCATTGATGGGACTCTCATCGCTTTGCCCTCTTCAACCCTACGCTCTCTCAGCTATCTAATCACTCGCCACCTATTGTACTACGGCGAGTGATCAGACGATCGGTGGGCGGAGATCGCCGAACTCGCCAACTTTGAGCCATGCTAGATCTCAGAGGTCAAATCTTTCGATGCCGATTGCGTGTCTGTCCGCACCCTCAAGAGATTCACCGCTCTCCCCACTAGGCGATTTCTCCCTTCTTCGACCTTCGTTCTTTCCGTGCAATCCTCCTTTAAATTGGGCAATTTCAATACAGTCTCCTGTGGAAACCTAGAAATTTGTAAATGCAACAGGCCCTATATTGGCATAGTTCTGGCTTGAATTCGAAATGTCCCAAGAAAATTTTTACTCACCAGTTCTGTGGAAAAACATGGATATCCTCCATGGTAATTTTTGGTCTCGAAAAGCCAGCTTTGTCGGCGACTGCGTACTGTCCAGCTCTGAAGTGAGGAGTAGTCGAGAGAACAAATGAGTGAACAAAGTGAATGTTGCTAACCTTTTATATTCTTCCTCAAGGAAGCAAGTAATGTTACTGCCACATCCAAAGCACGAATCTCCGACCCTAAGCAACTGCTCTATAAAATCGTATCAATGGAAACAACAGCAGTGGTGAATTGTAAACAGCTTTCCGTAAATGGCTTTCGTTGTTAGCGCTCTAGCTTCCTTGCCACCTGGTGGGTGTCTGGTCATAGAAGAGCCAAGCGCCCGTTCAAATTGTTTGAAAGGGTTGAAAGGGAGGATGGTACTCGAAATAAAGCTGTGGGAGAATAGGGGTCATATTATGAGTTGATCAAGGCTAACCATTTCTTGCCATCTCTTGAAACACACGAGTAGACGGTCGTGCTTGTGGAGGTTGAAAGGGTCATGGTTACGAGAGGGAAGTCTTGACGGGGATTCTCGACGATTTTGGCGGAAACTTCGCGAAAGAAGCACGAAATAGAACTGGAACATTTGACAGAAAATGTTGGAGCCATGGAGATAGTAGAGGGGCTCCAGAAAGG
>MU897116.1:0-11620 GCA_036418205.1 Ostertagia ostertagi | reverse complement strand
AACTGTTAGGAACTAACCCGGGTTGACGCACTAGAAATGTTGAAATGAACACTAATTGTGTTCAGTTCGGCTGGTTCTAGCAGAAAAGTGGCCCCTCAATGAAATCATGCGATTCGCCATGATGAGGAATAGGTATCGATTTTACGCAAAATGGAAAAACTGCAGCGATTGCAATCCTGGGCCAGGGGTGATTAGGGTTATATGACGATGCGACAGAATGATCGTGTCTTTAGTTTCAGATGATTCGCCTTTAGTTGTGATAACGTTTTCGCTGCAGGACTACGATGCAGGGCCCTGCACCAAAAATATCTTCAGTGCGACCACACGCTTAAAACGTGACCGCAGCTGCGCATGTGGGCGTGTACGGCACCGTTAGCACGAAAAAGAAGGGGTCTGAAGGATTCCACGATCCGGGAACGGCTGAAAAAACGCCTCTGTCAAGCCTACCGCGACGCGACCGCACGCTCAATGGTTACGAATTGCCACCTAAGGCCAATAAGTAAACGATAAGTCGTGTCCTGTGCTCCACCATCAGCAGGGTTTGCATGGCTAAACAAATGACTGTTTGTCCTAGATTGTATCCCCTAACTAGTAACCTCCCAATACATTTAACCCGAGTCCAGATGTCATCTAACTGCTCGACTAACACTGTGTCTTCTTCATTTTCTGTGAAATTAACCTTTGATCCAACCTAACCTCTTCAGGTTAATGGCGTGAATGTTTTCACGGTGACCTTCGATCGAGTGGCAAAGAGTGACGTCATCAGTGCAAAATCAGAAGACGAGACACTTCGCTTATTGTATATGGATAGTGGTGAACTGCGGCAAATTGTCCAAGAAGCGCCGATCGATATGGAGCCGGTGTACAGATTAGCGAATCTGACCATTAACTACGATTCTCTGGGCAGAAGGTAGGCGTCTCAAAAGTTGCGCATGGAACTTAAAAGCAAGTGGATAGCGACGGCCGGTAGGCGGAGTCATTTTGAGATGACGTCATTGGTGGAGCGGCCGCGGGAGATGGTTATACCTCCTGAAGGGTGTGGTCGGCTCGCTTCCCAACGCCAATGCTCTTCCACCGATTGCCGTTGCCAAATCGACCCTGCCTCCCTAGCCATTCGCGATTCACTTCCTTGGATCAACGTTGCTGCGAGTAACGGTGAAAACAGTGTATTTACAGGAACGAGCTGATTTGGGGGAAACCGGAGCACGCAGGTGACGCATACGATCGACAGAATCGTGTTGTGGAACGAACGATTAGTGATTTTGTATCCACAAAATATGCCTACTACAAGGAACTTCGGCATCCTTCAACGGTCGAACTGCCCGGTGGCTCAAAATATTCCCTCAAGGTGAGATTTCCTCAATAACTATTATGCTGGCCCGTTTAATCGTGCGAGATAAGATTGAGTAGTCACATCAGGGTGGTGGATAGAAATCCGAGCACGGAATCAGCCTATTTTGCTGACGATTCCTAACGCGAAAGTCACATTAGTCGATGTCTATTCCTTGAAAGCGGGTTTTCCATCGATGGGATTTTCTGGACAGGAAAAAGGTGCCCAATGAGCGGGCTCACATAGGGTTGTGTTGGGATCCTCAGGATGGGACTTTAAGGCGACACAGAGTGTTTAACTTAGGGGGTCGTGCTTGTTCCTTAAGTGAATCGTGGCCACGGTGGTGCAAGAGGAATTGGTGAGGTATTCTGTTCATATCGGCGCTCCGCTAGCCGCTCGCGTGCATCCAAGGCGTCATCCTCAAAAAGTTTTGCATGTGCTGTTTGTCCACACAATGCGACACAAGGGAAAAAACCCGCTCATGGCTCATCGCGCGCGATCATAGCGGCAACAAAAACGGCGCGTTCAGCATTGTCCCGACGCAGGGCCGGCAGGGAATAAAAACGACGACACGTCTCATAGAAAGGAAAGGTATAAAGCAATTGAAATCGTTGCCGCAACGCGGTGAGATAGATAATTGATTTCGGGTGAGCTGATTCTCGCATTTCAGTATGACACCCGTGGCCGTCTCAGGGAAATCGTGACACCATCTAGCGAATCTCATCATTTCGCAGCGACGCCTTTTGGTAGTGGACGAGTTCTGAAGCGACGGTACGTCAAAATATTTTTTTGAAATCAATCGTAACAAATATTAGTGAAATAAAAAACAGGTAAATGAAATAAAGAAAAAATAAAGAAATAAAGTGAATAAAATATGAAAAATAAATGTATTTATTCCACAATTACATAGCTCCTTTCTTGTTAGAATTAGGAAGTTTTTTCTAGCTGTTATTGAAATTATTTCACGCGTTTATTACTTTTTATTTGTAAATCATCTAATGACGTAAAGCTGGAAATGGGCGGATTGTTGAAGTGTTGCGATTATCGGTCTTCTCTATGTTCAGCAGTACATCAATTTTTGGAATTCTGCTCGCTGCAACCTTTACAACCTGTGTTTGGAGATCATGTCATCAGGGTGGGGGTTTGGCTTAGTTACTAACCAGGAAGGTCTTTCAGGGCGTGACGAGCTTTTTGAAAACGGTCTTTTGCATGATATAGGGGCAGATGCGGGGACCACAGAACCATGTTTAATTTTTCCTGAACGGCCCTCTGAATACCAGAAAAGGGGGTCCCTAGTTCGATTCCTCTTGGTGACAAATTTTTGCATTTCGAGTTGACGTTCCAAAATTCGCGCAAAATGGAGTTCTGATTGTTCTGGTTGGTTCTAACTCCATTTTGCGCGAATTTTGGCACGTCAACTCGAAATGCAAAAATTTGTTACCACGAGGAATCGAACTAGGGACCTCCTTTTCTGGTATTCAGAGGGCCGTTCAGGAAAAATTGAACATGGTTCTGTGGTTCCCGCATCTGCCCCTATATCATGCAAAAGACCGTTTTCAAAAAGCTCGTCACGCCCTGAAAGACCTTCCTGGTAAGCAGGGGAGAAAGGAGCTGGGGGGGTATGTGAGCAATTTTTTCTACCTGGCGTTTATTCTCTCTGACGTTTTCGCTCTCCAGGGCCTTATTGCAATGTCACAATCATCGCGGGTTTCAGAGCTGTCTTTTATTTTTTTCTTTTTTATGCCTCTTTTTTTTCAAAGGACTTCTCCCCTTCAAGTCCATGACAGCCTGTTTCAATGGAAAAGTTATTGCTAGGATGAAATTTGTTGTTTATTATTTAGGCGTTTAATCTAAGGGCACATTAGTTCGGAGTTTGAGAATCTAGTATGGCGCCGGGGGAGTAACTGAGGATGCCGCCGTCGGCTTAGCAATTGCTTTAGGATTCCATTTACGAAAAAGCCATTTGTGGCGGCTGAGGACAGTGAAGGGGCGATTGTTGGAATGGACGACGGCAGACGAACTTCCATCATGTTCTTCTTCAACGTGACAAGTATAATCGAGTAGTGAAGGTACCTTTAAAACGTCATGATTTTGTTTTCTAGGTTTTTTGCTCAATTACTGAATCAATCATATTTTTTCCAGGAAATGTGCGACACAGGCGTCACTGTTTTCACCTATGATGCAGACAAGTTGGCAACTGTGGAGTCATCCCACCTGCAAGTGAATCTGACATACCAGGGACCGTTGCTGGTGTCAATGAGCGAACGAAGGCAGACGAAAAATGGGTGAGCGTCGGTATTAATATTTAGGTGGTCGGTCGTTTGCGACCCCCCTGAGCGTGCTCTCCCCCCCCCCCCCCCAAATGGCGGATTTAAAAAGCCAACAAACCAGATAAATTGGGGAGGTAAGGGCAGTCGGTAATGGATTTGTGGATGCCGAAATGACTGAAAACGAAAAAGAACCAAAGCAAGCCGGCGGCGGAATCCATGATCAGTTTCTCCTCTCTTTCTCCTAGAAGTAAGGAAGGGGCGTGTGGTTGGACGAGTTGTACGGCTTGCCTGCTCCACTGACCCGCGCGTATTTGAATTAGCCACTACGCCGTTAATTCACGTTGGTTTGCCGTGGATTGGCGCGACCGTAATCGTCCAAATGCTAAGATTGGTCGCCAAAAGCTGGCTTTGTAAGACAATAACGACTTCTGCTGAGGCTGTTGCTTCAGAAGTTTCAAAATCTGGCATAATATGGCTGCTGTTTAGTTTTAGATGGCGAGATTCGTCGTTCGCTGTAGAGCATGACGAGCTTTTGCGACCGACTTCCATTCAAGCGGTGATTTCTGGTACTGCGGTTGAACCTATACAGGTAAGTAATTTGTTTCAATGGTCTGAACTTGTTCTTCATCTGAAAAATGGCCTCTATGATGGGTGTGGTTTGCATCGCTGCTTTGAGGCGCCCTTCTCCATTATTAACTGTTGGAATCAAAGCTTGCTAGGTATTTATGAGAAAAAGCGCGTTGGAGTTACAATCAAAGCCTTTCAAGTTAAAGCTGCCAAATTGGTCAATCATGGGCCAATCGCCGCAAACACGTCCGCGCGTGGCTGATGTCCTTGTAAGTGGGAGGAAATTGTTCGACAATACCGCGCCGCTGAAATCGGGGACTGCTTAGATAAAATTGAGGCTTTCGATCTTGAAAGACAACTGGGACGAGTCGTATGGTGACGTCATTGGTTGGGTATGGGTCTTAGACGAGGCCTACAGCCCACTTCATTCTGGTAAGTCTGTAGGGTATGTCAAACCACTTCTTAGTGCCCTTCCACCGATGCCGTTGCCAAATCGACCCTGCCTCCAAGTCTCCGCGATCATTACCCTGGATCAACGGATGTGCGAGGAAGGTGAAAAGAGTGTATTTTCAGGAACGAGCTGATTTGGGGAAACCGGAGCACGCAGGTGACGTACGATCGACAGAATCGTGTTGTGGAACGAACGATTAGTGATTTTGTATCCACAAAATATGCCTACTACAAGGAACTTCGGCATCCTTCAACGGTCGAACTGCCCGGTGGCTCAAAATATTCCCTCAAGGTAAGATTTTCCCTAGTCGCTAGGATGCTAGTCCATTTCTGCGGATAAAGATCTAATGTTCCACCAGTTGTGAATGAAATCCAAGTAGGATAGTCAGCCCCCTTAGTGGTCAATTCGGGAAAGTCACATTCGTGATGGTTTTTTTTGAAAGGAGTTCCTCCCAATGATTTTTTTTTGGAAATAGGGACACCACAAGGGGGCTCGCATGAGGGTTGTGTTGGGGTCTTCTCCAGGATGGGCTCTTAAGGAGGAGGACAGCATGCGTCCAACCAATGGGTAACCCGAGTGCCTGTTCCCTTGAGTGATCTGTGTACGGCTTGGTGCAGGGGGCCATTGTTGGGGTATTTCTGTTCGAACACGGCGCACGTAGGAGCTCGCGTCTTAACTGGAATCGTTCCTCAGAAGCGGTATGGTTGCCGTTTTTCCACACAATGGACCACAAGAAATGCCGCTCATGGTTCATCGTGCGCGATCTAGCTCAAAAACGCGCGTCGCATTGTCCCGAGCAGACTGGGCGCAGAAGAGTATCCGCTTGGGGAACGGCAAACGACGGGAAGCGCTGTCACACTTCGCAAGGAGAGGCAATCACAGTACGAAATCGCTGACTCTAGTGCTTTAGATGAATATTTTCAATTTTACTAAGTATTCTCTGGGCCATTTCAGTATGACACACTCGTTGGCGCGTCTCAGGTAAATTCGTGACAGGCCATCTACCCCGCGCCATCTGCATCATTTCGCAGCGTCGGCCTTTTGTAACTGGAGAGCCCGAGTTTCTGAAAGTGCGACGGTACTCATTCAAAATATTTTTTCTGAGATCAATCACAAATAATAGTGCAATGAAAAGAAAGAATAAGTGAGTGAAACAAAGAAAAAGTAAAGAAATAAAGTAAATAAAATATGAAAAAATGAAAGTATTTATTCGATCGTTACATAGCTCTTTTCTTGTTAGAATTAGGAGGTTTCGTTCAGCTGTTTATTAATTTAAAGTTAATTTACCGCACTATTTATCTTTTATGCGTTAAAATCATCGAGTGATGTATATGGTACCCGCGAGCACGGCAACGACCCTGCACCGCTTCGGTTAAATAGTTAGGAAGACATGTGCCAGAAAAAGTCAGGAAACACCTGCTTGAAATGGGTGGATATGGTGGTATTTGTAGAGGTTAGCGCTCTCCCTCTATTTTCGCCAGGACTACTTCCAATTTTGCAATTTTGCTCGGATGCAACCTTTACTTGTTGTTTGGCGCTCTTTTCATCAGGGGGTAGGCATTTCGCCAGTCACAGGGCTTGGCCAAATAAGCTCTATGGGAGGAAACGGACTTTTGAAGAGGTGAGCCCATCCTTTTTTGTTCCCCCTGATTTTTGTCCACTCTGACGTTTCCCCTCTTCCGGGCCCAATTTCACCTTATCACGGGTTTTGAAGGCTCGCTTTTTCATTTTTTTCATGCCTTTTTTTCAACCACCGGAGTTCTCCGCCTTTACAGGCCATAACCGCCTGTTCAATAAGACAATGTGTTGTTACGAAATAAAAACTTCGTATAATTTATGGTTTAATCGTTTGATTATGATAGACGGTTAAGTTCGAATGCTTGAGTTCTATAATGGCTGCTTAACAAACTTCTTGGTGAACGATGCCTACAGTCGGCTTACGAAACTGCTTTAGGATTCCATTTTACGAAAAAGCCATTTGTGGCGGCTGAGGACAGTGAAGGGCGATTGTTGGAATGGACGACGGCAGACGAACTCCATCATGTTCTTCTACAACGTGACAAGTATAATCGAGTAGTGAAGGTACCTTTAAACCGTCATGATTTTGTTTTCCTAGGTTTTTTTTGCTCAATTACTGATCAATCATATTTTTTCCAGGAAATGTGCGACACAGGCGTCACTGTTTTCACCTATGATGCAGACAAGTTGGCAACTGTAGAGTCACCCCATCTGCAAGTGAATCTGACATACCAGGGACCCGCGTTGGCTGGTGTCAATGAGGCGAGCGAAGGCCGACGAAAAATGGGTGAGCGTCGGTATTAATATTAGGTGTCGTCGCTTGCGACCCATCTGAGCGTGTTCTCCTCCCCCCTCCCCCCAAATGGCGGATTTAAAGCAACAAAACCAGATAAATTTGGTGGGGTAAGGGCAGTCGATAATGGATTTGTGGATGCCGAAATGACTGAATACGAAAAAAAAAACCAAAGCAAGCCGGCGGCGAATCCATGATCAGTTTTTCCTCTCTTCCTCCTAGAAGTAAGGAAGAGGCGTGGTTGGACGAGTTGTACGGCTTGCCTGCTCCACTGACCCGCGCGTATTTGAATTAGCCATTACGCCCGTAATCCCACGTTGCGTGTCGTGGGTGTGCGTCTACGTAACTCGTCAATGCTAAGATTGGTCGCCAAAAGCTGGCTTTGTAAGACAATAACGACTTCTGCTGAGGCTGTTGCTTCAGAAGTTTCAAAATATCGAGCATAATATGGCTGCTGTTTAGTTTTAGATGGCGAGATTCGTCGTTCGCTGTAGAGCATGACGAGCTTTTACGACCGACTTCCATTCAAGCGGTAATTTCTGGTACTGCGGTTGAACCTATACAGGTAAGTAATTTGTTTCAATGGTCTGAACTTGTCTTCTTCGTCTGAAAAATGCTATACGAAGTTATGAATGGGCCGTGGTTATGCATCGGCGGCTTTAGGGCGCCCATTATTAACGTGTTGGCAATTAAGCACTGGGTTTTCTTGACAACAGAAAATAGGCGGGTCTATTCCAGTTAGGGGGGCATCATGGTGCGGTGACTCCCAAAAAGCTACGGTAACTCTGAGCCAGGGGGAGTGTAGCCAGCCTAGGGGGTGGGGGTGAGGGCAGTCAGCAGTCACTTGATGCGTGAGAAGCTGGAATGTTCGAGTTTACATTAGCTCGCCGAGAAACTGCATCATGATGCCCCCCCCCTCCCCCTAACTGGAATAGACCCGAAACACAGCGTTAAAAGCTGCCCCATCATAAGTTGTTTCAAGTAAAACTTCCAAATTGCTCAATCATGATGCCATGCCGCAACAGTCCGCGCGCGGCAGTGCCGTTGTAAGTGGGAATGGAATTGTTCGAAATACCGCGCGCTCAATCTGAATGCTTTGTGAAATTGCAGGCTTTTGATCAATTAAGAAGGGCATTCATGTTCTTATAAAGCGTCGACTTCATTCTATGTACTTTAGGGTGTAGATATCCATAAGGGTGAAGCTTCTGCATAGAAAAATCGCTGTAAAATTCTGATAATTGCCATCAAACAATATGGCGAACCTACCCTTTATTTCCGAGAACCAGAAGCTTGTCGAGTGCAGACCACACACCACAGGTGACGGCGACCACCTCTACAAAATTACATGTTTTCTGAGATTTACTTGGATACCGTCGTCACTTGTGGTGTGTGGTCATTTGAGGCGGGGTAGGGGAGCGCGTAACATTGCGTCAGATTCACGGGAACGCTCAGTTCTAGGACTAAGCCTTAGGGGAGAAGAGGAATCCGAGGTGCGTAAGCAATTTTCATTCTCTCCGGAATTTGTCCCTCTCCGTTAGGCTTAGTCCTAGATACTGGCCCCCGTAGGCACATTGCGCCTTTACTTCTCTTCTTGGTTCTGTCCCTTCATAAAGTAATGATTACGGTCATCAAGTATGCGGGCGATAGCTCCCACATTCCTTACTGGTACTGTAATTGTTCGAGGGGTCTGTCTGAAAGATTCCGCCAGCTCGACCGCTGCTTCGGAGCAGGTCTTCGAATGGGTTTCTTTGTTCTCAAGGATATTCCAATGATATCAAGTGCCTGTCTAATTTAGCTGGCTTACGATGAACGAACAGCCTTCATGTCTGCATATGCTGGTTACCAGATCTTGAGGGAATCAACGATGGTTCAGGATCCAGGGTTTCAAGGTAAACTCTTCATAGATTAACCACGATTACCGTTGAGGAAAAAGCAGCTTTATTCTGTCCTTCATAATTCCTTCATAATTATTCATTCATTATTCCTTCATAATTTTCAGATGATGCATGAAACATCGCTGGACATCTACAGGCAACCAGTATCTGTGAAGATCGTCATCGGTGATGTGCGATTGTCGTTGATGACCGTGCGTGACTCAGCAGGACGGGCAATAGTGAGCGCCTGGAGAACGATCACGGGTGACTTCAAGGAAACTCGCAGTTTCGACGTTCAGGGACGATTAGCTAGTCATGAAATGAACGGAAAAGAGAGGTGAGTGTTCTGAAAATGTATTGCTCACAGTAGGACTAATATCTTCGTTCAGGTGGCTCTTCAAGTACAACAATGACAGCCGCGTGATGCTGATGAATGACGTCGTATGTGAATGGCATGCTGGAGGTGTGCCGAAGAAGGCCGGTCGTGTAGAGTATGCTGTCGATGGGAATGGATGGACTAAATAAGAGAGGTAAATTTCTATGTGACCAGAACTGGTTAATAAGATGGCTCGATAAAGGCTGAAGGAACCCTCCAGGACAGTCGTGATTTTTTCCCACCCATAAATCACTGTTCTGAAACCCATCGTTCACGATAATAAAAAAAGATCAAAAAATTGTATTTGTTTTGCTAAACAATTCGGAAAACCAGCAGGACTGCTACGCGATCAAATTCCCGCCGGACATCTGCCTAAATGCCTGCGCGGAAACGCCTGCACTTGGTTCTGGAGTGCTGTCACACTGTATGAATTTGCCGAAGTGCAGTGATTCTCATGCACCTCAAGCTGGCTGTGTAAACATGCATGCACCCTGGAAAAGTAGATTTTTGGCTCAGCTTTACAGGTACAAAAATACCGCAGGAAGTAAATCTTGGTGACTTAAGCGTCTTTGAATCAAAACTTCAGTTCATGAAACTGCTCCAACTCCAGCTTGATCTTACCTTCACCATGTATTCTGAATTATCAGTTAACCGCCCCGGTCATCGACTTTGTGGCGACCACAATTCGATGGCCTCAAAAAAAGCGATATTACGTCCATTTTTTTCATGTGACACTGTCTGATGCAAGCTTGCTACTTCTGCAGTTACGGCACTTGTGCAGTTGGCGGGAAATAAAGGTGTAACCCTTGCCAAACATCCAACGCGGATCATTTTTGTAAGGGTAAAGTGATAACTTTTTGTGATGAATTGAGTTTCAGGTGATGTAACGTTTGAAATGGACGGTTATGGAAGATTGATTGGAGCTCGTGGTCCATCCATTGATATGAAATTCGATTATGATTACCAGAATCGGCTTATATCAATCTCCAATGGAGCGGTAAGCAATTTGTTCTTTTTATGGCTGATTTATTAATGATTTTATCTCTTCCGTGACGTGAGCAAGTGCAGAGTCTACAATACCTGCCGCGCGCGGTCGCGTTGCGACCATGAAGTCAGCTGCGAGCTCTTTCGAATTAGAGTAACATCAGAGTTCAAAGTCAAATAAGAATTAGCATGAAATGCCGGCAGCAACCTGGTCAGGTTCATGTTACTTGCAATTCTGTTTTATCCTCCCAAGCGACACCGCTTCGTGGAATTTCTATACACCACCTCTTTGTGAAGAGTGACCAACAAAGTTTTTTTCGCCGATTTTGAACGCCCCTATAAAACAGTTTTCAGACGCTGTACTCTCTATTCTATGCGTTACCGCATTTACCTCGGCGTGTGTCGCACTTCCAGTCATCGTCGGATTCGTCAGCAACTTCGATTCTCTACACAGAGGAAGGAGTACCGTTTGCGATGAGCCGTGATGGATTCCGATATGCGGTTGCTGTCGATGACGATGGCAGTCTGAGGTGGGTGCTTCTGAGACTGTCATCACTGCATTCAGTGTTCTCTCTATCGTGAACAGGAACCACGATAATCGTCTGTCTGGCTGAGGTACCCGACAGGAGGCCCGTCGCGCGGCGAGAAGGCAGAGACGCAGACGGGTCAGCGGACGAGTCGCAGCGCGTACTGTAGCGATTTGGCGTCAAGTAAATAGAATGTGCTATAGTACGTCCCATAGCGCAGCACGCGCTGCGACTCGTCCATTGACTCATCTGCGTCTCTGCCTTCTCGCCGCGCGACGGGCCTCCTGTCGTGATAGCCGTCCGGCTAACCTAAGTGAAATAAGGGGGAGGGAGTGTACTTGGCGGGGTCATAGTTATAGGAGACATCAGAAGAATTTCATGGGAAGATGGAAGAATCCTGAGAATTTCGGGAAGCTTTGGGATGTCTGGCCAATTCTGTCGTTTAAATAGACACAAATAAATAAGTTTTGTGATTGCCTCGATACACTGCCTCCTCAATATACTTCTGTGGTTTTGGAGGCAGAGTATGAAGTGCTTCGGGTTATCTGCTAATGGAAGCTCCAGGGGACCGCAAGGGGGAGGGTCAGGGGGGGGGGAGTGGAGGGAGGGAGAGGTTCATATGGTTGAAATCGATTACCTGTTACGATTGACCCGGGCAGAAAATTCGAAATGTTCTGGGGAAAGCCACTGGGATTTTCGATGCAAGTCCTCGATCGGTTTCTAACCATAAGTAGACCTATTTTCCCCTTAGACGTGATCATTTCGTTCAATTGGGAACTAGAGGTCAAACAAGGGCACTACCTAAAGGAGTAAATAAGATGTTCAGGTATTTGCTGAGCGAGTCTGGTATTGAGAAGGAGATCCATCGTGATCCACTTGGTCGAGTCATAGCTGATACTCAGTCGAAATTCTGGACTCCGTTAGGGTTCC
>MU897106.1:0-15978 GCA_036418205.1 Ostertagia ostertagi | reverse complement strand
GAAAGGCCCTAACAGTTACACGTAGGAACTTTTTTTCTGTTGACACAACTGAATCTCCATGCAAGTTTTGTGCGGTTTGTCGAGGACTCAATTCGTTGGCTTTCTTTATTTCTCCGTCATCTAGAGCTAGAGGTCAAAATCCACGATCTTCGTCCTCAGGTCCTTTACCTCAGTCTTGGAAGAGCTGAAACCATAGCTGAAAGTGCATCAGAGACTAAGTGTTACTGCTCAATGTTTTGCACACAATGAGTGAGATTCGTTGGCCGTTTTTCCTTGCTTGAATATATACGCTCAGACGATGTTTTCTGATCAATCATCTTCGAGCAAAAGTTTTGGCTCGAAGAACATCCGCTCACTGGCGCCTAAGATTTCGCAATATGCGTGCTGAATCGCTCTCTCGAATGAATGGTCTCCCATTTAGGCCGATGTCAGACTTTGCGAATCGCGCGATTCGCTAGCGTCTGCGGTCGCGTCGCGGCCAGTGAATCACTCAATTGGCTGGTACCGCAACGCGACCGCGGACGCTAGCGAATCGCGCGAATCGCTAGTAGCGAATCGCGCGATTCGCAAAGTCTGACATCGGCCTTATGAGGTTGTGTTCTAGCAGGGAAACGAAGACACAAAAGGGCGACATTTCAAAGTTGCCAACCTAATATTTAGGTAATATTGCTGCAGCAGAAATCCTTTTCATGGCAATGTACAGTTCTGTGGAGGCATTCCTAGACATCTATTTTGCTGAAATTAAGGCGATTATACACATCAAAAATTTGTAAGGTCAAAAGGAATCGACATATCGAACCAGTAAAGAAAACCAAAGCCTAATGTTTACTTCATTTTTAGAGTCCTTTAGCTTCGGTGGTATCAGTCCTCCCAAATGCGAAACAATCTCCTAAACAACATGGTGTTCATCATGAGTTTATGCCCATCTCAGGAAATTTCTCTTTGCACAAGCCCTAGAATCCCACAGATAAGACCGTCCAAAACTAAAATCGCATGGCAAAGTGAGCGTTATTCGGTATAGTGGGAATAGCTGTCGTTTATTTCGATTGTTTCTGTTACAGTGTTTTGTTTTTTAGGAGAAAACCCTTTGGAAAACACTGCCAAGAAAAAAAGGCGGAGCAAACAAAAAAACGTACGTGTTCGCGCAAAAATGAGAACGGAATTACCTATGGGATTTCAGGGTATTAAATATATTGAATATCCCTGGAATTCTGGATTCCAACGCTGTGCCCCAAGATACAGACCATGCTCATTCTTCCATCACGAGTTTAGTTCTATTTCAGCGAAATTTCTCTTTCTACAAGTTCTAGAATTCCACAGATAAGACCGCCCGAAAATAAGAGAGTGTTTGTCCTGTATGGAAAATGGAAAATAAAGAGTGACTGCCCACTGTCTCTTTTCATTCTCGATGGAAGGCAACTTTGAAGTGACCAAGAAGTTTGTGCTAACCAGAGCACATCCAGTGCTTTTCCCAGTGTTGTGAGCGTGGTACAACAATCAGATCAGTTACGAAATTGTTCCGAGAGACTTTCATGATGATTAATGCTCAACCTGGTAGACTGGGGCATTTTTCGGGTGAGAGAAAGCGAAGTCTCTCAATGTTCTATTGTGTGCCCGATAGATACACGGAAGCGATCGACCCTTCATGCACAAGGCTATTACACAACAGATAGTACAACACCAGATTTCGGCGAATTTGAAAATGAAAAAAAAATTAATGAGTAGAGGTAGAACTATGTATTTGGCAACGAATCAAGAGATCTGAAATTCTTCAACTCTGGTACGCCCGGAACAGACTTCGTATCAGCTTTGAACAACTTAGAATGACCTCAATGTATCCTTCCAAAAAAATTATTTGAGATTTTATTTGAAAAGGATTCTCATCAAATATCAAATCGTCTCTTATTTGCAGTATGACATATAGGACAAAAATATTGAGAGCACCAAAATGGAGCTTTCTGTGGCTCCGCCGGGTTGACATGCCACTAAAACATGCTTACGTACATCACCTGTACAAAGAATTTGTGAGCAGTTAATACCGAAATTGAGCGGATATTCGCTTCCTCACTACACTAGGCGCCTTTAGCGCAGGAGCCAGGCATTTTTGCTTCCGAACAAGTGTGATATTCGTAATCAGGGAGTCGGACTCTCCCTTTGGGCAAACTTCTAGCCAATTCTGAAATTTTGACCTTACCTCGAAAAGCTGTCACTTACTCATTTATCCATATCCTAGGATCAGCAAGGTATTATTTTCAAGTACAACCCTTCTCGCCCCTCTCCTCGTCGTCGATGTTTGGTCAGTGCTTGAATTGCAGTTGGTAAATGGCTGCTCCTGTTGACCATTCATACCAAATGATTAAGAGTTTTTCCTTTTCATGAAATCGCGGAAATGGTTCCATCGTCGTTTGACTATGATGAACGTTTCCGGTTACATGCATAAAAAGTTCAGAACTTGTTTTGATTTGTTCTTAGGCGAAAACACAATTTGTACTGGAGATCAGTGTAACCATCTTACATAGCGAATGAGCTACATAAGAATTCCCCATTCCTTTGTAAAAGTGAACTGTGTGTTTTGAAACACTTTCATGTTCAAGAACTCCCTCGACTACTCGAAAAACGCCAACTAGTAGTGGAAGAAGATTGAGGAAAATTGAGTATGTACGACTGGAATTGCCCCAGCGTAAGGCTAAGGCAAGAAGATTCATGGCAAGAGGCAGTAGAATATTATTTCTGGGATACCAGTATTATACAATTCATAATTACTTTTGTGCATAATCGCGGTTTTGAACGCTCAGACACCTTGGGTGCACAAATTTGAACAAATTCATGGTAAGTGAAAGGCCCATTCGTTTCCTGACGATCAGAACCCTGCCAAATAATGTGTCAGATCTTGGGAATTGAGTTAATGTGAAGATGAAGCGCAAATAGTATTCAGATCAAAGGGATTAGAAGATCAAAAATAGGGCAGAACCAAGGCATTTGTGCGGAAACATTGCACTGAACTCCTCGCAACTCGCAACGCGAGTTGTTGGCAAAATGCTATAAAGGCTTTGCGCTGAGAGCCAGTACCCAATAGGGTCAGTGATG
Organism: Ostertagia ostertagi; assembly: GCA_036418205.1. Lineage (NCBI taxonomy): Eukaryota > Metazoa > Nematoda > Chromadorea > Rhabditida > Trichostrongylidae > Ostertagia > Ostertagia ostertagi. The sequence goes on along the minus strand of MU897106.1, from coordinate 12,891 downwards.
AAGACAAACGACAACAGTTTGATGGCGACCCCTGGAATTGGAAGCAAATAAAGACAAAGTGATTTTTTCTAAGGCCGTTCGACTCTACCGTGCGAGAAAAAATTCATGAGGAGTTGGAGACTCTTGGGTCAGAAGCAGGGTCAACCCTATCGTTGGGACTTTTTGAAAATGGGGAGGGGTCTATAACTGATATAACTACCATGAAACCGCAAAATTTCCCTATATTTCCCTTTACTTTTCCCCTCATTTTCCCTCTATTTCACCTATATTTCCACTGCAACATTTTCTAGGGAGGTATATACGCACGCTGAAACGGCAAATTTTCTCCCGCGCGCTCTCACCTCATACATGTAATTTCGTGCTACCGAAACAAGTACGACCCCCCCCACCACAAACTTCAACAAACTACGACCCCCCCCCCGTTGGTACTTGTCCAACGTAGGGTTGACCCTGTCAGAAGTTCTTTTAGTTCCGTCATGTAGCGCTACCTCGTACCAAGAAACAGCCATCTGCTCTCCTTTCTGTTTCATCTTCTGAATAAATCTTACACCAATCACCATAACGTCTAAATCAACATCCAACTTTCCTTGATCAGACACAGCGACAGCACTTCAACAGTCCCATCACACCCCAGGCGATATAGGGTCTATCTCACCAATGACGTCCAACAGAGACGTCAACTACGAACATCCTGCCCTCCACGCGCATTCGCGATCAGGCCTTAAAGGAATCTTGCGCGGAAAATTCTTGCACTCTTTCCTAACATGAATATGTCAGTTGTGATCACTGGAAATAGCACACAAAGTTTCACGCATGAAGATTCGGTTTCTGAAGAGAAACAAACGTACAAAAACTACACGTTATGGACCATCGAAGGACCAGGAGGCAGAGCCAGGCGAGGCATGGAAAGAAGACGGCGTTTGGCCGGCTACGTACCAGGCGACGCAATGAGAGAATCGGGTTAAAGCGCGCGATTTCGGAGAGTGGAGACAAATCGATCGATGGAATAGGATGGAGTAGAAGTGTAAGATGTGAATGCAACGAAGCAGAAGGCCAGAAAGAGCTTCTAGTGAATGCACTCCAAGAACCAAGTTTGAGCATCCCCGTCGCCAGCATTCGTGAAAGACGTCCGTGGGCAATTCGAACGCGTAGCAGCCTTTTCGAGTTTTCGAATTTCTAATCAAAACGAAAGCAATACTTCAGTTCTTTTCACTATTATCGTGGATAATGAGTCTCAAGCCAGTGATTTATGGCTGAAATAGAATCATGATTTTTCCGCGCAAGATTCCTTTAAGTGCTTTTGCTTTGAAACCCTTCTGCTGATTTATGTTTTAGCTTCGTAGGATTTTATGTTTGAGCTTCGTGAGATACGATAGATCCTGCAGTTAGGCTTCTCGCCAAAACCAAATAGAAAAAACTATGCTTGAAGAAGTAAATTAATGGGTAAATAAATTTGTAAACAGAAAATCAACCTATAAATGAAAAAAATGTCATTTAACCGGAAAGCAACTCATCACTGCGAAAGATGACTGCGCGTAGGAAAAACAATTGTGGACCTCTAGAAGAAATACATTTTAATTGTCAGTACCATGTGTTGGGTTTTCTGTATGTATTGTAGACAGCAGTCAATTCAAATTTTTCAATACTGATTATTTTTCGCCTTCGCTTCCGCTTGTGGTTGATGGGAGCGAGGCGGTGAGGGAAGCCAAAAAAAAGTCGTGGTTTGTCATCGCAACATTTCTCCTACACTTGTATTTGTAAAACCAGGAAGACCGTGATGATAATTCAGAGTTCACGTAGAGTTCACAGAAGCACGAACACGGCAGCAAACGCATCCATTCATCCTGGAACTTTGATAAGACGAAAAAAAGTGTTCTGTCAGGGCCTCTGTTTGACATGAGTGGAGTAAAAACCCGTCACAGCAAGCGGCAGATGATGTGTATGTTTGCACTCGAAGGTCACATCCTCACCTACGAGAGTTGCACAAAAACTAGAAGAAATCAAGAACGAAAAAAATTGTTCCCGAAAATGTTAGTCAACCATGATTTCACCAAAAATTCGCCAGAACCTCTCCTCTATCAAGCGAGTGTTGTGAACCCAATGATTGAGGCTCCTGTGAATCCAGACGTTTCACTACTGAACAATTTCTTTCTGTAACGCGTACGGTTCCCATTAAACGTGTTTGCATGTTGAAGGAAGGCGCGCGTTAAGCACAAAACTGGAGATCAAATCTTCGCAACGGCTCTGGGAATGTCAAAAAATATTTTGGAAGAAACGGCTCAAGATTTTTGTGTGTTTTTCAAACAATAAATTGTCACAATATTTTCGAAACCGTTAGAACGTGAATGTGTTGAAAAAGAGCAAGGCTTGAGCGTTATGCGCCTACTACTGCACTGTCGCGCCACGGTCCCCCCCCCTCAACCGCTCTGCGTTGCGCCCATTTCAATAATTTTACGACCCCCCCCCTCCCTTTCAAGGGGTGTCAGTACGACCCCCCTCCTAGGGGGGTTTGGGGTGAAGGCAGTCACTTGACATGCGTGAGAAGCTGGAATGTTCGAGCAGGAAAATCGTGAGCCAGGAATGTAGCCATTCAGGGTTGAACTGAATGTTCGAGTTTACGGGACTTCGTAACGGCCGCCAAGCGGCGCCCTGCCGGCCCCCCCGCCCACATTGCGCCTGAATCTTTCCGTATAAAAATAGCCTTAAGGCCCTTAGATCGGCCTTCTAAAAGCATCTAGGGAAGATCTCTAACAAAAAAAAATACGAAAACATTCTGTAACAAAAAAAGGCAAGAAACCGAGTAATGAAATTCGAATTCAGAAATTCGCGCCCTTACCGCGGCGCAGTGTCGTGAGCCTTTCTATTCGCTTGGGACGCGGAATTGAGGAAAAATGATATTAAAAGTTTTATTCGGGGAATTCAGAAGATTTTTTGTAAACTTAGGTTCCTTTATGTTTCTAGAGCTTCCTAATTTCAGGTACCTGCCAAGATTTCCGCGAACGTCCAACTCTTCTTTTTGTATAAGCTGGAAAAACTAAATCTCCAATAGTTACGGACGTCCTCATTTGAAAGCTCATATCTTCGTTCGTAGGCGTTTTCATGAAACCGGACACCAAAAATTTTAAAAATTCAAATAGTTTTCTTTCTAAAAAGTATTTGAAATGTTGCGGATGTTCAATATTTCAAAAAATCGTCCCGCCGTTCCGTTTTTTGTGCACACGCGAGTTTTCGACATTCAAGCACTCCTAACTTTCTTCATAGTCAACATTTTGCAGATATTCAAGGCTAATTAGTAAACTAGAAGATCAAGCTATTCAAAAAAGTACCTCACCTTTCTCCAACGATCCCTCTCTCAAAAAATAGTCACGTTGTTCCGTTTTTGGGGGGTTTGTGGTCCGATTTTTGAGAAAGCGCGAGTTTTCGACATTCAAACGTTCATAACTTTCTTCATAATCAACTTTTTGCAGATGTTCAAGGCTAATTAGAAACTAGAAGATTAGAGCTTTCAAACAAGTACCTCACTTTTTTCCAACGATCCTCTCTCAAAAAATAGTCCCGTTGTTCCGTTTTTGTCACCTTGATTTTTTTCAAGCCATTTTCATGGACCGCGACTATGCAGTCTTCAAAGGCCCATAACTTCCTTCAAAGTTGATGTGATGGAAGCGGTAAGGACCGTTAGAATTCTACTTGAAGAGTCCTTGTTCGTTGTTGTGCAATTTTCTCTTCTTCTTCTTCTCCCTAGCGTTAGTCCCGCGCAGTCGCAGGGTCCGCTGTCTTTGTCAGTCGTCGCCACTTTAGTCTGTCCAGGGCGTCCTCTGCTGTGGCCATGACTTCACTTAGATCCTTCTTGATCACATCTCTCCACCTCTTCTTTGGGGCTCCTCGCGGTCGCTTGCCTTGCACTTCGAAGTCCATCGCTGTTCTTATCGGATGATCCTGTGGCCTCCTTAGCACATGCCCATACCATCGTAGACGCTGTTCCCGTACCTTCAGCTGGACAGGGGCAGTCTGCATGACCGCTCTAACTCTGTCCAGCCGCGTCCAGCCGCAGGCCCACCTCAGCATCCTCATCTCAGCGGAGTGAAGCTGCCTTTTCGTGGTTCTTGTTCAGGGGCCAGCACTCGCTGCCGTATAGCATCGCAGGCCTTACCACTGTTCGGTACACCTTCCCTTTGAGCGTTCTGGAGCACCTTCGATCGCAGAGGATTCCAGTGGACTCCCTCCATTTCATCCATGCAGCGTTGACCTCGAGCCTTCACCGCCTGATCCACACTGCCATCGGCTGCCAGATCGCTCCCAAGGTAGCGGAAGTCCTCCACTCTTTCGATGGTCTCACCATGGCCGTCTACGATCGGCTCTGCACCCTCTTCGGAGCTCAGGAACTTGGTCTTCTTGACATTCAACCGGAGCCCGCCTTCTGCCAGGACATTCTGCCATTCTCTGCACCTTGGCTTGAAGTTCCTCTCTGCTATCCGCTATCAGAGCTATGTCGTCAGCGTAGAGGATGGTCTTCAGTGGTCCTTCCATGAGGCCCTTCACCATGGTATCGAGCGTTAGGAGGAACAGGAAGGGGCTCAGAGCTGACCCTTGATGCACCCCAACCGTGATGTTTATCTCCTTTGTTAGGCCGTGAGGGGTGCGTATGGCTGCTTTGGCTCCTTCGTACATGTCCTTCACCAGAGAGATCAGGTGTTCTGGCACGTTTCGTTCCCTGAGCGACCTCCACAGCACTGCTCGCGGTAGCCGGTCGAACGCCTTCTCCAGGTCGAGGAAGGCTAGGTAGCAGGGTCGGCGCTTTTCTCGATACTTCTCCATCACTTGCCTTGCGATGAAGATGGCATCCGTTGTAGATCTTTCGGGCATGAACCCGAACTGTTCCTGGGAGATCGGGACCAGCTCCCGCAGCTTCTTATCGACCAGCCGCTCGTACAGCTTCATGGTATGCGCAGTCAACTTGATCCCGCGGTAGTTGGAGCAGTCCATTGCGTCGCCCTTCTGTTTGAAGATGGGGACGATGGTACTTGTCCTCCATGCATCCGGCATCTTTCCTTCCACTGTTACCTTGTTCAGGAAGCTGGTGAGCCACCTTATGCCGTACTCTCCGAGCGCCTTCCATGCCTCGATTGGCACCCCATCTGGGCCAACCGCCTTTCCAACCTTCATCCTCCCAAGTGCACACCTAACCTCATCCTCAGTCCAGAGTGCGATGGGACCAGCTGTGGCCTCTGCCCGTGAGTCGTTCTTGTGGGGGAACTCCTCGTTCAGAAGCCCCGTGAAGTACTCTTCCCACCTCCTCTTTGACTTCGGCTGGCTTTCTTAGGATGACACCATCGCTGCCTTTTACACTTTTCACCACCCTGATGTCTTGAGTAGCACGATGGCGGGCCTTAGCCAGCCTGAAGACGAACTTCTCTGCGTTTCTGCTTTCCAACTTCTCGTACAAGGCGTCCATTTCCGTGTTCTTCGCCTTGGCGACAGCAGCCTTAGCGAGCCTCTTGCAACTCCTGTAGGTGGCGAGGTCTTCGGGGCTCCGGGTCTTCTGCCAGCGCTTGTATGCTTCCTTCTTCTGCTTCACGACTCGCTGGACCTCCTCTCCATTCCAGAGGCAGGGATAGCCGAGTGGTTAAGAGGTTAGACTCATGTCTGCACCTCTGAAAAACCGCGAGTTCGATCCCTGCCGAGGCTCTAAACCATGCCTTGCAAAAATTGCAAAAATGGTTCTAGTACCAGCGTCGTTCCTGAATTGAGCTGTGAGCGTTTTGCACTCAAAAATCCTGCCACGAGATGCGCCCTGAACTCGCTGCGGTTTTTTTTGTCATTCATTAAGTTCTTCCATTTTTGCTTTGGCTTGCATCTACAACGATGACTAATAAACTATTCCTGCTGCTCGTTACGTGTGCTAACGACTCACCCACGCTCATGTTTACAGTACCTCCCATAACTTTGTTAAAAAAGACGCGGAAGACGCGGAATCCGCGTCTTTTTCGTCTTTTTGCTATAATTTGATTTCTGATCGCTTTTCGACATGAAAAACTATACCATTAGACTCAGCTCGTCGAGTTCTATAGAATGCCCTCTCAAATTTTAGAAAATTTCATTTTTTAAACCAAAGTACCTGAGGCAACTCATTAGCGAGCGTCGCTTGCTATATTATATCCTCTTATATATAAAGCAGCAGTTTGGTGTGTTTGTCTGTCTGTACCACTAGGGGGGTATATATCCCGGTTGAAACGGGAAATTCTCTACTTCCCCCATTCAGTCCTTCACCCCAAAATATATAGGAACAACTCCGTTTCCTTACCACCTCCTCAAATTCGAGCCTCTTCTCGAACTTTCAACCTTCACCAACTCCAATACGGCTCCTCCCGAACAACTCAAATACCACTCCTAATTGAGAGCTACGAAACGCACGTTAACCCTGCCACGAGAATCCATCCTCTCCAGCCGTGTCTCGCGCGCGGTATCGTGCGCAGCTAAAGCTGGTTATAACAAGAGGGAAACAGCTTCCATTAAGTATTCAGCGAGCCTTTTCGCTACTTTTTTGCTCTGGGGTAGTATGAAAAAGTGACTAACGTGCATCGTAACATCGTGCAACTAATGTTGCATTTGATACAGTCATTTAGGGATACACAAAAACAATTAACACAACTGCTGAGATTGTGTGATACTTGAAAAGTACCTGTTTGGGAGCGGCGAACAATGACCACTGACTTGCGGTGCGACTTGTCCTATTGACTTGTTCAGGGTCACTCGCTTTGACTTGCGACGATTTGTTGTCCGAATGAGTATTACAAAGTCATTTTTGCACAATTCTATCACCAGTCGGGCGCTCTGTCTGAATAAAGCCCGGAGGCTGTGGTAGTCCTTGACTAGGAAAGTGGTATACAAGTGTACCAAAAGTAGTCAGAGGGTTAATTCGACGCAAGGAACGGCAGATGAGGCAGGGTGATCTATATATCATATTTTGTGTGCCTCATAAACTAGCTAGCTCTGACTCCATGCCCACCGCACGAAAGAGTCAAGTCAAGTAGCTTCAGAACATCTGAACGAAGCTGTAATCACGAAACCGGTAGATACAAATATTGGAAGCAGGATCAACTGTCCTTTTTATAATACGAAAGAAAACGCAAGAGTCGTATTAGGCCAAGAGGGTGGATGAGTTGTTATTTTGAACTTGCTGCTTGATTTTTAAACGAACAAAAAGCCGAATCCTTTGAAAAATCTGAAGCACCTTTGTTAGACTTTGAATTGCATACTTCATAGGCGTGCATTTTTTGCAGATATTGGGAGAGTAGCGAAAAGCAACCTCCTAATCAGCTTTCATGACCATTGCCAATTACGTGAATTATGAGAACTGAAGTTTTTTTCATCAGCATCTAAGATCAACGTTTTTACATTTGATGAATTACTTATCATAACTGACATATCAATTATGCGATGGTTCCGGGAAAAGATGAAGGTAAAACGTAATTGTTTTGAAAGGTCACTGTTCAGTTTTGTGTGATATTTCCGGAGGCAGCACCGTTGCAAAATTGGTTCTTGCACATTTCATCGGGCTACAAGAGCACAGATTAGCTCCAATAGGCCCTCTTGCATGAAAGACATGTCTCAAAAGAAAGATTCGTAGCGGCAGCAACTCTGAAATTATAATCAAGTGGCGAACAAGTTGGTCTACAGTTTGCTGTTAACACTCGAACACTCCATAGACATAACTCGTGCTGAAATCCCTTCGACGTATTTCGTATTTTCTTAGTTCTTGAAGTTCTTCGTGTTCTTCGAAAAACAACTAGGAACCTCTAGAAACCATTCGTTTTCCATATGTTGGGTTGAGTAATAAGTGAGATCCTCTTTTTGTAAACCCTCGCCATTCTCGCCAAGGTACATTCATAGTGCTCTCGTCAATATGTTGTTAAGAGACGGTCTTCCACATTACGAAACGGGACCATTTGTACTCCTCTCTAATGAGCACTGAAGCCGTTCGTTTCGTAGCACATTCACAACTGTTAACCTTACGAGTTAAAGACAGGAACCTTTCAAAATATGTGTGAAACCAGACTGTGTGAGAACCAGGAGAGATTGGCTTCTAAAATTTCGACATGCAAAAACTACAGCCTTGGAAGCGGAGCAAGTTACTAGGGGGTTTAGTTGCTTCTTGCGGTAGCCTCGGTCACTAACAACCGTACGTTTGTACTGAAGAAACAGCGCTTGAAGACTGCTATAGTTCGAGCTTTCGAGACTATCGAGAAATTGCCGCAGGCGTACAAAACATTCAGCCCGAGTTAGTGCAGATAAGCCACTATTCGTATGAGGACTATTTGAATTTCACCGTACCCTTTACCGTACAATTATTCGAATTGTTCATGGTAGGACCTCGCAGACAGGCCAATCGAGCGCGAAATCACCGCGCACATGTTGATTTGGGTGTGGCAATGTGGCTCGCGCTTTATGCACGTTACAACCAACTGGAAGGCTCAATTATAATGGCGTTAAGATTTGATGAGCTGTTCTGTGCTGTTCTCAAATGAATTAGAAGCAGTAATCAACTGGACAGTGTGTACAGCAGTTTTTAGAAAGTTCAAGTCTGAAATAAGTAAGTTTTAGTATTTATATTGACTCTAATTGGTGCAGCCCATGTTTTAAAACAGAAATGGCATGAAACTTTCAAGCCGAATTCGCCTGTAAGCTCATCACAACCTCCATTCACTTTCCTATTTCCTAAGGAATGCCTCCACAATTAATTCGCTCCAGCGAATCTTTTCTCGTGTGAGGACTGCGCTTGTCATACCGACTATTGTTGTTGCTCTGGATACTTCAACACACTTATACTAGGTCCCTGAAACTTACCGATGCCCAAGGGAAATAGTTGACGACACTGACAGCCAAACGCAACGGTTTTTCGTGCGAGGCGAAATCAGCAAAAGATTGCTTGCGACATAGAATAGGGTAAGCTTGCGCATCAACTTCTTTCGTGAATTATCAGTTTCGAACACTAGATCTGCATTTTTTCAGGCTGACATGAATCTATTTACAGAGCCGTTTTGTCTTGTGAATTGAGTGTCATGGCCTATACGGAAAGGCGCTTACTACAGTTGTTAGGAGCAGGGTTGTTAAGTACAAGGAATAGTATTTCTATGTAGTAGAGTATAGTTGAAAGGTCCTATCTAACAGACAGTCATTCCTAGAGTTGTAAAGTTGATCAGTAAGTTTTGAGTTTGTGCTTTTTTTTTGAAGGGGATGAGGAAATCAGAAGTTTCAGGAGCCGAAGAATAGATCTACATAGGTTAGGGCGCGGTATTGTACTTCTCCTAATGAATGAAGGGCGACGTAGTACTTCTACCTGCACTACACTACCTGCTTATTTCACTGATAGTAGGTGCATTACAAATATTAAGTACCAGAAAACATGTGGAACTGGATACCACTAAAGTAAGTCTGTCTCCAGAGACTGTGCTAGTTAGTTTCGCATTCGCGAGAAGGGACCCTCTTCAGAGACAAAGCAATAGCAGTCTACAAGCTGAGTTGTAATACAGCGTCCTAAAAAAACAAATTTATGCTCCTCTATATTTGCTAGTTACTCATACTGTCAACTACTTTTTATAATACTCCTCTTTATCTGCTTGCGTGACGACCTGTCTGCATCATTCCATTCCAGTGAAGCCCCTCTTTGACAGTGCTCTACTTATAGACCATTGTAACGCCAGCGCAGCTCATACCGCATTCGAACCTATGTGTGCGGGGTGATTTCGCGCTCCATTGGCCTCTCAGCGAGCTCATACCACGAACCAGGGTACGGTTCAAACAGAGCCCTCCTACGGATAGTGGCTCATGTTAGTGCAGACACGTGTTAATGTCTGGCAAACCGTGTCAAATTCAAAAATAGACCTTTTGGCCATTTTTAAGGAGCCACGGTATTTCAGCTGTGTGGGCTTGTTACGGATCTCGCAATGTTACGGTTCCTATAGATGAAATGCTCCATTGTAGACAACCCCCGACCACATGTCGATAAGCACAGTCAGAAGACTATAACGAACATGGTTCACTGGATCTCTTTCACCCCTTACATTCATAGGGTCCCGTGGGAATCGACTGCCACTTGTACGCGGCTCTGCCCATCCCGAAGAAATAGAGCTACGATAATGGTGAACAGCTCAAAACAGGTATCCGATCATTCCTTTCGTGCAAGGCTGCACAATTCTGATGGTGAGATATCTGCTACTTGCGAATAAGGGCCGATGTGAGTAGCTGTGACAATTATTACATGGAATAACTTGGGATGTAAGAGAAGTTTTCAAGTTTCGAATACTGATATCGACAGCGAACATTCTGACCCAACCTGGGGGAAGACATTTTCGTGCCAACATACTGTGCTCTGAATGAGTGGTGCTCAACACCAATGTCATATCCATGTCCCTAAACTTTCTAAAGTCTAGGGGATGGTAGCTGGTGGATACGAAGTGCTCATGAAAAAAACTGCAACTTAGACCTAAATGCATACACCAATCGAACGGAATTCTTTAATCTGTTCTATGGAATATTGTGCTTCATTTCAGGTTCGTTTTGAATAGGTTGAATTTCAGGCTTTCAAAGGGTTCCAGTTCCGAACACTAGCGAGCCGACTACAAGCTCAAACTTGCCTTCTAATAGAAAAATCATCAGCAATGTATTAGGTCGTAAGGAAAGTTCTGGCCGTTTTCGATAATTCAAGCTCCATGGCATTATTTCTGGCTAGGGTTTCGACGGACTGCTACGTGTTACATATCGTTAGGAAGCACGTTTCTTGCTCTATCTAATCGCACTGCAAGCTTTGCTTTAGAGGGACTACTCCCACTTATTCGAAACATTAAATGCAACATGCTCAGTTTCACCTTTGCGAAATTTTGTTGACCATAGTCATGACCGAACAACTCATCCGAAGTTCATGGGTTATTGAGAAGACTCCATTCTACAAGGGGAGTCACGATCCGGACAAAAAACGGGTCGTTTTCGTTGGAGGAAAGATTGCAGAAGAAAGGCAGATGGTCCCACGGAACCGCGATTTTTCGCAACACCCTCCTTATCGACGTTCCCGTGCTTCTTAAGCTATCCCATGTAACTTGAAACCATAAATTGAATGCGCCCAATTTGGTAGCGGTCTTCTTAATTGTTTGAAGCACATTTGATCCCATCAAAAGTTTCACGTAATTTTTACCGAAGTTCGAAATCCAGCGATCACTATCGCCAATTTCGAGGCTATCGCCATCCCTATACAAGCTCTCCAAACTATAACTTCATGGCTTATTTTTTGCAAATGCATGGCCAAACGAATAATTTATATCATAAGCTGATTCCGCTTCTTTCTGCCCTAATTCGAGGTAGAAGAAGAAAATCGTGAGGATTGGCTTGGTGAGCATGCTGCATTCAAGGCTTTCAAAAAGTGGGACCAGTCCCTATTGAGCAAAGCTTACCGCGGATTTGGATAGAGCAAGAAACGCACTTTCTAATGATATGCAACTCGCAGCAGTCTGCCGGAAAGTTTGCTAGAAATAATGTCATGAAACTTGTACTGTCGAAAACGGCCGCCAGGAAAACTTGTTTTTTTTTTTTTCCTTACAACCTAATATACTGTGCTTATTCATGATCTCTTCCAGCTGTCCTGCAACTGGGTGGTCCGAAGTGTCGCGTCATTTTTTCCAATTTTTTTTCCGGCTAACAGCTGAAACGTGGAGGATTCCTTGAAAGAGGATTTGCATACATTTATGTTTTGGTTTCGCTACTGTTTAGCGGGCAACCATCGAATTCTTCGAATCAACCAAATTTAGAAAGGAACACGACTTGATAGGCAATCCAATGGGGGACATTAGGATGAAGTCGTAATTCAACATGTGGCTCAAATTTTAAAAGAATATCAAGTCGTGTTCAGGCAAACACTCTCTTTTTAGGGAGTAACGTATTTGGTCATCCTTTTACTTCTTCTTCAGAGCAAAAACACAAAAATATGAACGGCATTATACAATTTTGATTTCTAAAGGAAATAGCAGTAGTCCCCACAGTCTAAAATAAGGGAACATAAGAAATACTGAACTAAAATTCTCATGGTAGGTGAATCGGGAGTAGAAGGGGCGATGCAAAAATCAAACAATTCCTGTTATCCTAATCCATAACACTGGAGCCTCAAGTACAGCAGCTGAGAAAAAAGTCTGTAAACGTTACAGCTAGAGCAAATGGATTCGCTCTTTCCTCAGGCGAACTCGATTATTGCGGCAATCTCAGGATCTCATCAGTTATTGGATTGGCGAGACGAAGACACAGGGAAGACAGCCTTAAAATTGACGCATAAATCAATAATGCAGATGGGAAAGCAGAATTATTAGCCATATACAAATTTAATTGAAGAGATGTGGCATAGGTAGGACCAAATTTGCAAAAGTTATTAACTTCGAGTGGTAGCACCACCTGTTTATTAGGTAATAATTCAGTGATTGAGTATTATAGTATTTTTGCTGAATTATCAACATATTTATAAAGATCAGCTGAACTGTGACATATGATCTTATTTTTATAGCTGCATTCAACTATAGTAGATAATGAAGACCTCATGGTAACCATTTCCGATTAAGCACTCTTATGAATTCTGTTAGTTTATCTTTGAATGTTCCAAATATGGAACAAGTGTTAGCATTTATTATTCGTAGCGTCCCATTGTACAAAACTCAGCCTTTATTGTTAACGGAGTTTGTGTCATTATTTGGAGATCTGATAGCATATAAGTGGTTATTATTCGTTTTATTTACCAATTTAGTTTCTATTCCATCATTTATTATACAAAACAACAGCCGGTATGACAACGCAGTCCTCACAGAGGGTTCAAAGATTCCTGGACGGAATTAATTGTGTGGGCCCTTCCTTAGAAAT
>MU897104.1:0-10370 GCA_036418205.1 Ostertagia ostertagi | reverse complement strand
TTCAGCATCCCTGCTTTCACTATGAATCCAACCCGATCTTATCGTAATCCCTCGCTTTAAAAAACAGTGATGAGAGCAGCGTGATGATAATGCAGTTAGATTCACAAATGACGGGGGTTGTACTTCTCTGCGGAGAAGGTACTTCATGTGCCATGTTTCATGGCCAGAAATCGGTTCCCTCATATTTCCCAATGTACGTGTACTGAAAGCCAGCAACAGGGGTACCCCCAGGAGGCCCGTCGCGCGGCAAGAAGGCAAAGTCAGCGGACGAGTCGCGCGCGTACTATAGGGATTTCGCGTCAAGTTAAATAGATGTCCCATTGCACGTCCTACATCGCACATCACGCGCTGCAACTCGTCCGCCGACTCTGCCTTCTTGCCGCGCGACGGGCCTCCTGGGGGGTACCCGCACGGCATAGGTGCGTGCAAAAAAGTTGTCGTTTCACTGGTTGTATATACCCCCCCCCCCCCGCTCGACGGCTGTTTTTGGGGGAAAAGTGGGTGGAGTTTCGGAGTTTTAGGTAGGTTTTGGGCTGTGTCAACTGGTCTCAGAATCAAATACTATAGAAGAGGGAGAGGTCGCGGTGGAGGAAGGCTGGTTGTATTGGGGGGTCGCAACTGTGTGTTGGGAGGGGTCGCAACTGGACCCTCTCGAGAGGGAGGGGGTCGCAAAAATCCCGAAAATGTTCGAACGTGACGGTTGACCCTGACTCAGTGGCCGTTAGCGGGATCCGAACCGCGAACCGTGAACACGATTGCTGTATCTGCTGCCTTTGCGCTACCCCTCCTCCCGAATCATTCCCACATTTGGTTAGCCAAAAAGACCCAGCGAATTTATGTCGCATCTGCTCTGCACTTTTATCCAGAGGCCTCTGATCTCATAAATAGTTGCTTTTTATGAGCCACTACTGCGGCGTTATCGGCGAACATTGCTCTTATCTTTTCGGACACACGCCACGAAAAACCCTTTGTTCGTTTTGATTTTCAGCCTACTCCAGCTTGTGGTGTGTTACGATTCCATTGATACTTGGGTTCGAAGACGAGATTATTCCAAATCAATCCCTCGCCTAGATAGATCGATTTTGTAAATCCTCTCAAATGCCATCTTTTTTTTCGTGGTTTTTTTTTTCAAATTTCAGAACGGGAATATAGCTTCTCTAAGGAAGAGAGAGTTGCCATTAAGCTCTCCAACAGTTTGCGAACAGTCACCATCTGTTTTTTGGTTGCAGGGCATCAACGAGAACAACTCTATGCTTCATAAACTCGTAGATATCATCGCACCACATGGACGGAAGTGGTGGAGTGGAAAGCGGCGCCGCTACCACTCTGATGATCAGGGGATCAAGTCTTGGATCGCATGCCGTCCAGGCTGACCAATCCTTCGATCCTTCCAAGATCTGTGAAATGGTACCATTGTCTGGAGGATGAAAGCAGTGACCTGTTCGATGCTGGCTCGTTCGCATGACAACGTTTCAGAGTGAACGCCTCCATATTTTTGAAGTGATTCTGAACAGAGGTAGAATGCATGGCGCACCCTACTGAGATCAACGCCGAATCTTTCACTCTTGACCACTTACCTTATTATATTGGGACTGTCATTTAATTTCCCTTTCTAGCATTATTTCCGGTCTCATCCTGCAACTTAACGTGTAGCAGTTTAGCAAACGTGACTTCAGCAGTATGAAGAGAGATATTGGAACTTATAATTTTAGCTCCGCCCCCTTTGGTGCAGGCGCAGCACATGCATCCCTCTTTTCCTTCGTCAGCCTCTTTCTCCTTTTTTTTAGCCTCCTGGTTATCAGAGAACCATGACTGAAATTGCTGCTCGTAGTTTGCCTACGTCACCCCGCCCATCACAAGAATTTTATTCATCTTCCTTTCCCTGCAATTTTCCATTCTTGATATTTTCTGCTGGATCGATTTTGACAATTGTATGACAAATATTACCAAGTCGAGGGTACAGCTTGCCCATTATGGGTGAGGTCGCCCTCATCTGAGCCTGCTGCGTAGTTTTTTTTGGGTCCCTTGGCAGCGTTAGAACTGAAAATTGATTTTTTTGGTGATTTCATCAAAACCGGAATCATTCAAGCTACCGTTCACTCTTTTCGTGTTGCCTCACCTTTGAGGGTATTTTTTCAGTCTTCGCTTGCGATGATCGCAATATTGCAGCAGATAGGGAAAGATCTGTGCTTAGCATAAGGCAAGGGGCCCTACGAAGGGCTAGTTTGGCTAGTTTTATGTGATAAGCGTTCACTCATTCTGCGCCTACTCTGCGCCGCAAATTCGCCACAAATGAACAGTTTGGTGTACCCGGCAGAAGGCCCATCCCGCGGCAAGAAAGCAGAGACGCAGAAAGGCCGGCGGACAAGTCTTAGCGCGAATGCGAGGTGGGACGTATAATAGCACATTCGATTTAACTTGACCCTGAATCGTTACGTACATGCCATGATCGTTCGCTGACCAGTCCGTGTTTCTGTCTTCTCGCCTCGCAACGGGCGTCCTGGCGGGCACCCGATAGCTTGAATAGGTTGAGATGAGTTCTGTGGACACTGCTCCTTTTCGCCTATCGAAGCAAATGGACCTGAAGGCTTCATTTCGTTCTAAATGCCTGTTGTAGGAGTTTCTCACAATAACTGCTTGGCCCATGATCCTACGTCCTACCTCTCAATTCTTCATTTTCGTTCAGTCGCAGGGTTGCATTTTTGATCGGTTTTCGTATACGGATAGAATCATTGACCATCAGCGATTACTTGTCCCGCCGCGCCTTATCCCTCAGTTTTCCCCCTGTGCGTAATGCCGTTTCAATAAGTCCGCGGTTACGGTAGTTCCCCATCCAAGAAAAAAGTGTTCTTCAGTTCTCCTTTTTTTAGTATCCAATTCGGCGGTTTGTGGTTGGACTTTTGACTCGCTGTTGGGCTTCTCTTTCTTTTTTTGCTATAATATGACAGAAAAGTCGCACTGAAACGTTTCGGCCGCGATTTTGTCAGGAGAAAGAACCTAAGGGATAAAGTTTAGGTCAGCATGTTTATGCTTCCATACAACCTGGAACCAATTTAGTATCCAGGTGGGTTGTTTCGGAGCTCGGTTGGCTTGGGCAGCGCGCGATTTTATTTTGGGCTTGATCCCCTAACTGTGATCGTGGTAGGCAGCGCCACTAACTTCGGCCCTCAATATTGCTAACATAGTAAGTATCCATGAAGATACCTGAAACGTAAAGCTGAAATCATTTGGGTGATTAGAGTTGAGGACAGGGGGTACGATAAATTGGAGGTTGAATAAAGGGAAGTTCTTTCTAGAATGAAGTGAGGCATTAGCTTCAAGGGACGAAACGAGGCGTATCCTGCTAAGGTGAGTCCGTAGCAGCCCAGCCGGGCCTTATGGTGAATTCTTTTCAAGGCAGTCCACCAATTGGCTGCCCCCACTATTGAACTTTCGCTATCTTAGTGGAGAGGCTAAACATTCGATGACGTCAACACCCGTTTTGAAGATTTCAGGCCGCTGGTCTTCATTTTCCCCTTATTTTTTCCTCGCTGCTGCATCTATCAGCAGCTCTATTTTCGTTCCAACCAGACCACCACTTTATCGTACCATCTGCCTTTAGGTCTGACTATTGAGTTCATAAGCTGTGATTGTGTCGTCTTTATATGCGTGAATGATCAGCTAATGAGCTAGATATTCAACTCAGCACAATTTCAGGTCACCATGTCCGTGTCATCGGTGGGCACAATGAACGGCAACGAGCTGCGGCCACTTCGTCGTCCAAGGTGCATTGGCAATGAGTTTCTGATGGACATACCTTATTTCTATGAGACAAAGCAATATTTATTTTATCTATATCAATTTTTGAAATCGTTTTTTTTTCATGACACCTAATTAGTCTACTGCGTAAAGGAGGTGAATCTACAAAAAAAAATGATTCCAGGTTTTTCTTGCTATTTATTTGACACAAGAAATCTATTGCACTCCACAGTCTAATACAAGCGTCCTGCCATACTACACAACCCACCACAGTTACATTTCATTTTGAGCTCCTATTTTTAAGTGCTTGATAGAAAAATAAAGAGAATAAATAAAACTTAAAGACACATTCCACGTTCCCCGAGGTGAAGCTGTCGTACTCGAAAATCCAAGTAGAGTTGCGAAGGAGACCGTCATGAAGGCAGACAGACTAACCGAAAGCAAAAAACTACTGCAAACAGAGGCCTATATTTAGGCAACTCACAAAAAACCGCTATATTTAGGCAACTCACAAAAAATACTGTTCGCTGAGAATAGGAGAGCATAAGGGACAAGTGAGACGCTGACATCAACTTATTCGCAAGGGTGGGTCCACATCTATAGTAAAAATTCATAAACAGGGCCGTTTTGAAGCTCCCATGGATAACGTTACTTATGCGATTGCGGAGATCCATCACTACAGAGATTTGGATGTGAAGAGCGAAGCGCTCGTTTCTTAATCGATGCTTGCTTGGACGCATGGCGCATTCTGAGCCCACTGGCATTTGAATGTCCACTTGATCACTGGAGGATGGTAAGTATCTCCTCTCGAACTGAATATATGTATGTATTAGCAATGAGAAGACCCGAAAGCGATAAGCCTTTTGTTGGTGAGGGAGGAATTCGATCGCTTCCTAACTCATGGGCCTAGCGCCGTTCTCGGCTGCACAATTTCTAGCTCGAGTTTTAGTGAACTTTAGAAATAATCAGACAAGGATAGAATACTGGGACGGGAACTCAACGTTGGTTATCAGATTCTAATGATGGATCATGACAAGAATTCTAAGATTCAGTTGACCTTACACGTGATCTGGTTGGCCTTTTCAGCACTGCTGGACGAAACGAGTTGTATCTTTCAGTACTCCTCAGCTTTATCAACTCCTACGCTTTGACCATTAACGCTGCAGGCTTTTTCCTTCTCACTTTGTCTTCTTTTTCTTTTCTCTTTTCATTTTTTTTCATTAATTATCAAACGCTTCGCGGTTTCCTAATATTGTCCGGAACATCTGGCTTGGTTCTCAAGGTTAGATTCAGTGCCTTTCGAAGGGTCGGATCTCAATAAACCCACTTCCCCCTTTGCCCTTCCCCAGTTTTCACTTTTTTTTATAAAAATTGCTTAATAATTCTCAGCGGGCCAGTTTTGACATCTCAAAATATTTGAAATGTTCTATTGAAAGCAAGCTGATAAAAGTGTATCTAATTAAAAACCGAAATTGATGCTCAGTGATGTTTGGTTATCATTTAACTTGATTATTTATCTTTACAAATCAATATCACTATCAGGGAACCGACGATGGGTGAGCTGTTCGCACCACGGATCAAAGAACGAGGATCGATATCAGCCGATCAGGCGCTCATCCATATGATTAAGGTATTTATGTCACTGAATGGGCGGAGTTTGTGCGACGGAGATGCAGAGAGTTGAAATGTGGGCTAGAGACGCAGAGAAGGATTCAAGAACAAATTGGTAAAAACAAGGGGAAATGAATTGGGAGAGAAGGAGAGGATAGGTGAGGCATTCACATTAATCGCCCCCGTTTTCGGGTTGCGCCGCGCATCCTTCATTCTCTAAAAACCGCAGTAACATTCCAAATGCGTTTTGGTCCACGCATCAACAGGTGAGGGTTGTTGCATGTACAAATCAGTAGTACCATCCTCCCAAACAACTGAGGTATCAGTTAACCGACTTTGGAGAGATAGAGAGCTTGCTTGCTCCTTCCAGTGTGCGATAATGTGATCCACGCACTGCGCGCGTGGGCAGCACCCCCTGCCACTAAACTACTTACGCCCAGAAACTTAAAGGCATGGGTCGCGTTCAAATTGTTGTTTCACTCCGCTCGAAAAGGAGAAGAAAGCTCTGCCAAAGAGGAAAAGATAAGCCGAATGAACCATAGGAAATACTGTATAAGTCCTCCTTTCTTTGTGAAGTCGACGTGGCATGATGGAAAGACGTGAGGAGAGGAATGCGCGAGAGATCACGTTGAAGGAGAGGGCGCAGAAGCCGAAGAAACCATTTTTAGAGCCACGATTTCGCTGTTTCAGGTTATGATGGGCACCGGTATGTTATCACTGCCGTTGGCTTTCAAACATTCTGGATTATGGGTAGGTTTAGCAATAGTGTCGTACCTTTATCATTCCTAAGTTGTAAGAAATCATTTCTTATCACCACTAATCACAAACTATCGTATTCTTCAGCTTGGCATGTTTCTACTAGCCGCTATTTGTTTGATTTGTATATTTTGTACGCGACAACTCGTCCTTTCACAACATTACATTGGTTTTTTGTGAGTATTTCTTCTTCATTTATCCACACTTTAATTTGTATGATTCGTACTTTCAAGGAAATCTCAACCCCGATTAGATTACGCGAATGTGATGCGCTCAGCGGTCGAGATCGGTCCTCCGTGGATAAGAGATCGCGGTTATTTTTGGAAGTAAGACAGTCTCACTTGTTCGTTGGAGATACCGACAAATCAATCCTTTAGGCAAGTAGTCAACGTGAACATGTTCATGGCGCAGTTCGGTTTTTGTTGCGTGTATTTCGTGTTTATGGCGGACAATCTCAAGCAGGTGATCAATAATCCCGTTCTTCAATTTGTCAAAAGAGAAAAGAGTAATTCTGAAGGAAAACACTAGTCAGTAGGTGCTCAGAGGGCGCTGACAGGCCGCGACCACAACGGCGACTGCCCCCCCCCCCCACTAACTACGTTAGCATTCTTTTATCATTAATACTCCAGTATTTTCCGTGGAATTGCATTAGATCCACGAATGGAGAAAATTTACAAAAGAACTTATGTCTTTCTCCCTATTATTATACCTTTGTATCTGTTAAGTTCTTTGACCAAACATCACAAATCCATATCTCACAAGCCGGTTGGATCGCCTTGCTGGTGGTTCCACTGATGGCACTCTGCACAATCAGAGAACTGAAGGTGAGATCGAACTAAAGGGCCTCATGCTTTTAGGCATTCCCTCTCATTCTCGATTTTTACTCTTACCCCCGTTTAATCCCTCTGACAAGTGTAATGGTAGGAGCTGTTTAGGCCTTAGCTCCTCTGGCAGCCCTAGCAAATGCGGTCTATCTGGTAGCGGTCTGCATCGTGCTGCAGCAGCTTTTCCAATACGATCGTCCTGCTAGCTCATTACCGGCCGTCGCCAACTGGTCAACATTGCCGCTTTTCTTTGGCACCGTCATGTTCGCTTTTGAAGGAGTCGCTGTGGTAAGCATTTTGACCCATTGTAGACCGCCATTATCTTTGCAAGTGTTTGCCGTCTGTTTTGTCAGTAACCAATAGCTTCGCATTAAATTTATCACTTTCTTGATATATGATAATTTCTGTGCCCGAAAAAGCTTAATGTAAGTTTCTTACTTAGAAGAATAGTTAGGACTTGGAGGGTGCCGTAGAGGGTTAAAGGCAGTGAACACGATGACTGGAGGGCGGGCGATGATAGTGACGTCATTGATCGTGATTGGTGGAAGGGCGCCAGGCTTCCTCAGCCGCACCCCAACACGCTGAGGGGCCTCTTCCACCACTGATGTCATCGAAACAGCTCCACACTCCAGTGTTCGCGCTCACTGCTAACGAGGTTTGCCAGGCTGGAATGGATCCTGTCGATTGTGAAGGATTAGAGCGACGTTTCTAGCCGTTGTGCCATCTTCAAAGCGGATCACCATGGCCCGCTTACACCTTTAGCAAGAACTACATACTTTTAGGTGCTGCCGATTGAGAATCAAATGGATGAACCACTGCATTTCATCACTCACCACAATGGTGTACTGAACACTGCATGCCTACTTGTACTCGTTCTGTATATGACCGTCGGGTAAGTCTTGCTCAATTTCTTGACTTTTATGAACTCGCAAACACATCATGTAAAATATTCAGTTGAGAAAGATTACATGCGGTAATATTTCCCAGGTTTAATCTACGCTCATCACTGTTTTTCAGATTTTTTGGATATTTGCGGTTTGGCAACGACATTATGGATACTCTCACGTTGAATTTACCACAGACAAAGTAAGTTGATTTGATAACCATGATTTGTACTGTACATGGATTTGGCCTGAATCAGTATGCTATAACTGTGTCTGCATCATCAAGTGGCTATTTTTATCCAATGTATGAAAGCCCAGTTCGGGTTGAGCCACGCATTCGATTTTCATTGAAAATCGTAGTGGCATTTCAACTTTGATTTTAGTCCTCACAACGTATTCCGAGGGTCAGCTCGAGAACGAATCAGTTTTTGTTTGTTTCGCCTTCATGAACAATCCTTGTGTCTATCAAATCGGTGCCGGGAGAAGGATGGTTTTGTTGATTTGGGTGCGGTTCCATTTGTGGGTAATCCCGACAGCTAATTCAGCAGCATCGCCGGTGATCCTGTACCTTCCTTGCCTTTGGAATTTAGAATGCATACTTGAAGACACTAAGCGCGATTGCTGAACGGCAGACTGTTATGATAACATCATTAAGCCCTGGAAACATGGGGGCAACATCGGCCGTCATTGGTTTAAATGCTTGCTCCCTTCCACCAATCCGCGGCCAATAACATCGTCAGACCTGCCCGCCTCTCAACAATCGCACGCCATGCCTGAGATTGAGTTAAAGGAAGTGGGTACGAAAAGGAATTTTCACATCTGCGGAGAACCTGCTCCCCACAGAGCAACTAGCAGGCCGCCAAGGAAGCGATGTGTGGCGCTTGCACTGCGAACAGTGCTGTGGTTGCTGAGCAGGACCATTGCGCCCTTCCGCCCCATGCGCCGCCCCGCCCCATGATTCATCGGTGGCTTGGGCGAGCCGTGTTGCCAGCCGCAGCGCGGTTAGGGCGCCATGCCTGCTGTTTGCTGCCCAGCACGCGTTGCGCAATCTCGTCCACGCGTGCGCGGTCTTCGCCGCAGTCCATCTGAGAGCCGCAATAAACGGCCCAAAAGGGGGTCCCATTTCTCGTTTCCTGGACCGATTTCGCTGCTTCTTTCGCCACTGACGTACCATTGAGGACCCCCTCGTCCCCTCTAAACCCCATTCAAACCTAGCGTAACCGCTGCCTTTAAGGTGTTCCACGTATCTGATCAATTACTATAGTTTGGAAAGTAGATGATCAGCTCAGCACATGAGAAAATGCATACATTCATATAATAGGGTGGAGCTGCTCGAGTAGGTGGAGCTAGAGCACTGTTGTTATGGCAAATTTGCTACTCTCTCATAATTTCGGACTATTGCTTTTTTGCAATGTCAGATCATTTCAAACGAAAATAAAAGGTGATGGCAAAGTGACTCATCGCTATCCCAGTCCTAAGGTACAGCTAAATAGAAATCGCTATTGTACAGCAGCTAAGAGCCACTTTCTTCTGAATAAAAATGTGGTTTATTAAAAATCTCATTTACAGCTTCTATCAAGTGATTAAGCTGATGTTCGTAGCTTGTATACTAGTTTCATATCCACTTCAATTCTATGTTCCCATGGAACGCATTGAGAAATGGATCAAACGCAAGGTGGGGTCGTTTCATATTTCTTGATTTGTTAACAAGCTCCAGACAACATCGCAGAATACTGAGTGTAGTTGAACAAAACATCAACAAAGGTGGTCAAACGAATGGGAACTACAAGGGCGCAGAAGGGGCGGGGAGGCAGCTGCAAACATTGGTAGAACTCTGGTTCGCAACTTGGCAGATTCGTGAACCTTGCCGAAATCCACTCCCCCCCCCCAGGGTCGCAAAGTTGTCTCCCGGATACGGCCGATCGAAATAACTAAAACCGAACAGAAATAAAGAAAAATAGGTGTTCAACACAACTGTTCTGCTAATGCAGCAATGGCGGTGTGCGGAGTTTGCTAGGTGGGCGGGGTTGCACGGGTTGTAGGCGGGGTTTCCACACGGTCTAGGATGCTCAAATTAATCGAATGAAATTGCTTGCTATCTTTGAATTTGTACGAAATTTCAAGTTTGTTGACACATTTCTTTATGTTCCCATGCTTGTGGACGGAGTATCTCAAAACGGGTCAGAGTGGGCGGATCATGCCAACGATTATTTTGTGTGCCGTAAAATCCGGTCGGCACACAAAGCGCCATAATGATAGTCACTGCAATTGTTTTTCGCTATTAGAGAGATTTTTTAGGTTGCCGTTGAACGGCAAGAGAAACTCATCTACGCTGTACGTATGACAGGAGTAATTTGTACTTGTAAGTAGTTTATTATGCATATATTATTTGTATTCATAAAATCGGTCTAGACGAAAAAAAAACGATAAAATCGATAGACGGAACTATGCAGGTCACCTTTTAATTGGCTTTTTATGAGCACATTTCCTAGGTCTGTTGGCTGAACTCATCCCACACTTGGCACTGTTCATCTCACTCGTCGGATCGTAGCCGGCA
>MU897103.1:0-13464 GCA_036418205.1 Ostertagia ostertagi | reverse complement strand
CCTAAGAGTGTTATCACAACTATCCTGCTACAAAACATTGATATCTCAAATCCTGTAAGCTACCCGATTTGTTAGCGGTTTGTTTATCCCATGAGCTTCCTTCTCACTCACTTCATTTTGCGGACGGACACACAGACATACATAATGTATAAGTATAAGTTTATTACGTCTGCAAAAGGCACACGTGGAAAAGAAAATGAGCACCTCTATACAAAGAACAGTGTGCTTATAAACAAAAAACTCAAATACTAAAACAGGTAACTTCGGAATCAGTCTCACAAAACTATGACTCTTGGTTCCTCAGTATTGTGACTATACGATGCTTGAACTGAGCTTGTGACAGAGTAACCGGTATGTTCTTTGCAATGTTTATATAATCACTGCCAGCTCTATACGTGAAGCTTTTGGCACGTAGATTAGTTTTAGGTCGCGTTAAGGAGATTTTCATAGAACCTCCCCTAGTTCTCGAACGTGTCATCTTAAAGACATTGGTAGAACCTGACAAACAAAGACCTTGTATCAGCTTATGAACTAAGCAGAGATCAAAAACTCTGCGCCTAAATTTCAAAGATGTCAGACCCAAAGAGCTATTCCTACTGATTGCATTTGGTATGTTGGAGTACTCAAAACCACCTATTCTTATAAACAATTTGCGAGTGAAACTATTTTGAACCTTTTCAATTGTATATATGTGCTTCTTCTTTGAGGTATTGAATACCGTAGTGCTAGATTCAACCAATGGTCTCACGTAGGATTTGTAGGCATGCAGCAATGCATTCTTATTAGCCGAGGTTAGCCCTTTGAAAATTCGAAATATGCGTAAGTGAGCTGTTCTGACTTTCGTTTTAATATGTTCAGAAAAGTCTAGTTTATTATTATAATGAAAACCAAGGTCTCTAACAGATTCAACAACCGAGAGGGGTATTCCCTCGATAGAGTAAGAGTCTATCGATGATGTAGCACCGGTTACTAATCGCATTTGTACCGTTTTGGTTGGAGATATAGGCAGTTGCCAATCCTTAGACCAGCTCACTATAATGTTTATCGCTCTTTGCATCTTTAAAGAGTCTTCAGAGTTCAATATCGATTTGTAGATTTTTATATCATCAGCGTACACTTTTGCTATGACACCTGTTTGCTGAATCATGCTTGGAAGTTCAGATGTAAAAATGTTAAAAAGTACTGGTGATAATACACCTCCCTGAGGCACACCACTAATTACTCGTTTCACGTTAGAAAATGACTGCTCAATTTTGACTTGAAACGTTCTCTCACTCAAATAATTCGAAATCCATTTCGTAATCACCGGATGAAATCTCAGAACCTCTAACTTGTGAATCAGTTTCTTGTGTGAAACTCTATCAAAAGCTTTCGCAAAGTCGAAATAAATTACATCACAACACCCCCTGTTATCTAGGATCTCAGTCCAGTCAT
Organism: Ostertagia ostertagi; assembly: GCA_036418205.1. Lineage (NCBI taxonomy): Eukaryota > Metazoa > Nematoda > Chromadorea > Rhabditida > Trichostrongylidae > Ostertagia > Ostertagia ostertagi. The sequence goes on along the minus strand of MU897103.1, from coordinate 12,030 downwards.
TCAAACATTCAACCATATTAGTTTCAACGGAACGACCTGATACAAAACCATGTTGGTGTTTTGAAACAACATGGTTTATTGTCAAGTGGTGATTTATATGTTCTTTCAAAACTTTTTCAAATATTCTGCAGAAAAGGGATGTAATACTGACAGGCCGGTAATTCTCGGGATTCCATGATGGTTCTTTCTTTAGTATTGGTGTGACATAGGAGTGCTTCCAACGTAAGGGTACCTGTCCAAGTGTTAAAGACTGATTAAAAATATAAGCAAGGGGACCACAGATAACATCAGCCATTTTTTGTACAATAAAGAATGGTATCAAATCAGGTGTTACTGAGGAGGAACCAGGCCATTTCGTGATTAAATCATGCAACATGGTGGCGGTGAACGAGGGAAAGTCTTTCATAGGCTCAGTTATGGGGCACGCATAATCAGGTATTTTCCCATCATCTTCATTAAAAACATTCACAAAGTGGTCAGCTAACATGTTGGCTTTATCGATAGGTGAAATCGCTAAGATTCCATCTTTTCTCAGGCAACCAATACGTTTGAAGTCTTGAATTCTCTTACTTAAGTACTTATGAAAATTACGAACGTTCCCTGAATAAATAATTTTCCTCTCTAAATAGTCATTATATTTTTTGAGACGTGCGCTGAATCTCTGTGTGAAAGCTTTGAACTCTTCCCAATCACCTCGTTGTCTTGCTTCATTGAACAAACACTCTCGATGTTCCCACATATTTTGTAGATGTTTGGGAAGATGGACTGACTTGAAACAAGGAACTTTTTTCCAAGGGAACGTAGTAATCGATAGCAGCATGCAGTACAGATAAGAATAGCTCATATTTATCATTCACATCGCTTCTTGATTCTAGCAATGGTACCCAACGAATCTGAGCTAGATCAGTACAAAGTTCATTGAAATTGCAGTAAGAATACATGCGTCTATAAACATAGATAGGGGAGGACGAGTTACACGCAATTTGAAATTCGATACTATTGTGATCACTTAAACCCACCGGAGCGCTAACTGTAAGACTTTCTATTAAATTTGGGACATTGGAAAAAACTAAATCAAGAATACTATTCCCCCTTGTGGCATTCTTGACATGCTGCACATGCTTCGAGAACTTAGTGGAGGAACAGCATCTTCGTATAAAGTTCGTATAACATACATTATACGAAGTTATTACTATATAAACACCTGCTTAGCACACTTCCGTTCATTCCACATGGTGCTGCAGTGGCAGCTGGAGGGCAGTGGAGAGAGGAAGGGAGGATGAGGAAGGGAAGCGAAAAATCTACCGTCATATCATGATTGTGTCCCTTCTACTGTATGAAACACCATTGTGTTGCATACGCGTCACTTCCAGGAGGTGTTGGTGTCACAGGAGGAAGGGACCATAGCGGAGGATAGAAAGCTTGCGCAGGAAAGGAAGGTCCCGGCGGTTGACGGGGGACTAATCTGGTAAAGGATAAAGCATTTGCCGTTGATCAATCCCTTTTTGGGATGCATTCTACTTCCATTTGTACAGTGGCGTTTGAATGCGATGTGGCCTATACAATGACTTGCGGGGGCCAGCCGATGTACAAGTCAGTGTTTTTATCCTCCCAGACAAGTCTGGTACCAATTAACCGATGGAAGGCTTGGTTGGCCCGGGCGACTCACGACCCAGGATTTGATCCCCGGACCGCTCGCGTGGTAAGCGTGCCACTTGCCACTACACCACTTCCGCCCATTCACAACAATAGCAGAAGTCAAATAGTAAAAAGAAGTATTGAAAAAGGTTCATTTGGGAGCAAAATACAGATGTGCATACCCGGCGATGCACAAATGTCAGATGTGGGAGTTTCGACGTGCATACCCGGCGATGCACTCGGGCTGCAACATGCTAGCGCAGTGAGTGGCAGATCTCTATCCTAATCTGGATGTGCATCGTAATTTGTGCCAACCAGATGTCTGAAGATTGTTTTCTCTCAGGATATTATGCATTTGATGGCATAAAGTCTTGGCCCCCTCAATTTTAGCCAACCCTGTATGTAAACAAAATTTTTTACGCAAGCGCATCCCCTCCATGAGCTGTTGGTGTCACATGTGCAAGGAAGCACAACCGCAGGCGTAAAGCTTTCACAAAAAAAAACATGTCTCCACGGTTGCCGGGGACAAGAGTATTTCTCAACATGAAGCATTCTTTTCTAGTAAATCATAGTGAGCACAATGTTGCATAAGTACTTATTACACACCATCAAGTGTCACTATCCAGCATTATGATTTCAGTTGAGGTGCCAAGGTGTGATGATTCTGTAGTAGCAGTTCGTACGGATCCATATAGCTCCGATATTTTCAGAGTTGCTGGGGATATCCAAAATACCAAGGTATATTCCCCCTGCTCAGCGCGTTTTTCCAGTTTTCAGGGAAGCGTGTCAAGTGGTCTCACAAGGGAAGGATACCAGGTCGAAGTGGCCATTTGTAACGAGACATACACCACTAGATGTGTTTTTGGACGCTGATCTCGAATCTGCTCTCCAAATCTGCGAAACGATTCTTGAACGTAGTTATGAAGCGCGATAGTGCAGTGGCAGCGGCCCGGGCCGACGAGCCAAAGGTCGTGAGATCGATTTCTGGTGAGTTTTCAGCTGCTTTTCTTGAAAACGTTGTTCGAAGAACTCTAATGCACGCTAAATTATCAACGACTGCCTATCCTATAAGAGGAAAGAGCTGGCAAAGAGCTTCGAACACTGTGCGCGTCATTTGCCGTGTCCTGTCGTCGTGTGTGCCCACATTTTCGACTTTAGGTCAAAATTTTGGATTTGGACCAAAAGTTGTCACAAGGGGTACTTTGATGCGCTGAACACGAAAATCACATCTATTTGGCAAGAAAGTGCATGACGCATGCGCTACGGGTGCCAGAGGACGGTCATTTGCAAATGACGCGCACAGTGTTCGAAGCACTTCGCCAGCTCTTTCCATTTTCAGGGAATCTGCTACAAGGGAAGGATGGTAGGTCGAAGTGGCCGTTCGAAATGAAATGTATACCACCTGATGCGTCTCCAGACGCTGATTCCAAATCTGCCTTCCAAATCTGCTAAACGACTCTCCGAACGGAGTTATGAAGCGTAATAGCTCAGTGGTGATGGTCCGGGGTGGCAGGTAAAAGCTCGTAGGATCGGTTCCTTTGCAAGTTTGTTGCTTTGCTTTTGTCTCTAGAAGTGTTGCGGACAAAAGCAAAGCAACAAACTTGCAAAGGAACCGATCCTACGAGCTTTTACCTGCCACCCCGGACCATCACCACTGAGCTATTACGCTTCATAACTCCGTTCGGAGAGTCGTTTAGCAGATTTGGAAGGCAGATTTGGAATCAGCGTCTGGAGACGCATCAGGAGGTATACATTTCATTTCAAACGGCCACTTCGACCTACCATCCTTCCCTTGTAAGCATGGATAGAAGTTCTTTGAAGAATGTTTTCAAGAAAAGCAAAAGTAAGACTCGCCAAGAAGTCGATCCACGACCTCTTCTCGTCGGCCCGGCCACTGCACTATCTCGCTTCATAACTACGTTCAGAGAATCGTTTCGCAGATTTGGAGAGCAGATTCGAGATCAGCGTCCAAAAACACATCTAGTGGTGTATGTCTCGTTACAAATGGCCACTTCGACCTGGTATCCTTCCCTTGTCAGAATCAAATACTGGAGAAACGTCCATGATAGTGATGTGGTGGTAGAGTGAGGTGGCAGAATTTTTGAAATTCTGCGAAATGCATATTTGACGATGCTGCTCTCTACCCATTGTTGGAAACTTGACCCGCCCTCCTTAGGTGATTTTTGAAGCAAAAATTACAAACATTGGGGGACACTTGCGAATTTTTGGGGAGCGGTCAGACAAACAAACTCTGGTTTATATAATAGTATGATATTTTCATAATGAGCACAATGTTGCATAGTACTTATTACACACCATCAAGTGTCACTATCCAGCATTATGATTTCAGTTGAGGAGCCAAGGGGTGAAGATTCTGTATGTAGTAGTTCGTACGGATCCATATAGCTCCGATATTTTGAGAGTTGCTGGGGATATACAAAATACTAAGAAAGTGTCTAGAATGTTGGTAAGTTGACGTTCTGATACACCTATTATGTAGGGGTGCGTACGAATGCTTTCAGGATGTGGCCGACCGAGATATTCTGCAGAATGTGCTGAGAAGGCTCTGTCAGGAAGTTCACTGAGAATAAATATTTAAACGATGACAGAATGAGCTTACAGGCCAAACTTACAGTCCACTAAAAAACTGAAATGCCCACTGTTTCGACGGTTGTAGTAAGGCCAAAAGTATAGGTGAGCATCCCTGTAACGAGTTCTTGTCATTCGCATATGACGCGCTTTTACAAGCCTAACTTATTCCCCGTACATCCTACTATATATAATCGGCTAAGTGTGTGTGTGTGTGTGTGTGTGTGTGTGTGTGTGTGTGTGTGTGTGTGTGTGTGTGTGTGTGTGTGTGTGTGTGGTGTGTGTGTGTGTGTGTGTGTGTGTGTGTGTGTGTGTGTGTGTGGTGTGTGTGTGTGTGTGTGTGTGTGTGTGTGTGTGTGTGTGTGTGTGTGTGTGTGTGTGTGTGTGTGTGTGTGGTGTGTGTGTGCACCCAGGCAGAGGTTTTTTGAACTCTTCTCTTCGGTCAGAAGTATAGAACCCTAGGGGACAATCACAAATGTGGCGTTCACGTGCACGGAATTCGACCGACAAGAGCGCTTGGGCCTTGCAAAGTAAGCTGCTCAAGCTGCAGCGAACGAGCTCTCTTATCAGGCTGTTGTCTGGCGCTCTCTCATCTGATGCGCTCTCTCGCCCCATACTCTCCTCTCCGCGCTTAGTCTCTCATTCCCTTAGCACAGCCAATTAGGAAGGTGAGTGAGCCCTCAACCTGAGCGTTTTCGACGGATTCTTTTCCTTTTTTCTTCACTGCCGGCCCACTTGGCACCGATACATTCACATTCGTGTGCAAGAGCCACACCAGTGCGATCCTGGGGCATGCCTTTTAATTCTTTCATGTAACAATCACCATCCCTAAGTTAATTTGAAATGGGTTGCCTTTCCAGCGTGAATTCGTCCTTTAATGAAAAGGTCCTCAGCGAAAGCACTCTTCAATCACCTACAAATGAAGATTAAGGGGCATGCAAAACTACCCCAGCTGGAAGATGAGTTTGGTAATATTTTTAGCAGTGACTCCCAGAAAGCTGACGCTCTAGCTCGTCAATTCTCAAGTGTATGCCTCGAAGTAATGCTCACTTAACAGATCTGGATGAGCCACCGAGTTTCGGGAAACAACTGAAGCATATCACTGTTGATCCCAGTGACGTGTTGAAATATTTACGGCGTTTGAAATCCACTAATTCCGCCACATATGATGGAATCCCACAAATACTGTATAAACGTTGCGCTAAGAGTCTCTATAAGCCTCTAGCCATGATTTTTAATATTTCTTTATTAGTAGAATCAGTTCCATATTTGTGGAAGGAAGCCTTAGTCACCGCTATTCCCAAAATTTCCAGACTTTCCTATTTCCCCCTCAGCTACTCCCACCAAAATTTCCAGCACACGATTAGTCAGTAATTTCCGACCCATCAGCATAACCCCGGTGGCGGTGAAAGTTCTGGAAAAGATTATCAGGGATAGGCTTGTTAAGTGGCTTAGGCATCACTTCATACCAAGTGAGCAACATGGTTTCTCAGAAGGGGCTTCTACAACCACTCAATTGCTGGATAGCACTTTCGATTGGTTTACGGCTCTGAATAACAAATGTTCTGTTGATATAGTTTATTTCGACCTCTCTAAAGCATTCGATAGAGTAAAGCATTCAAAGCTCATCCTGAAGTTGAAAATGAATCGGTCTTGGCGAAAGCCTGTTAAATTGGTTTTCATCCTACCTGTCGGATCGCCATATGGTCCGTTATCTATATGTCCATATCTCCCAGAAATCTGACGCTCTAGCTCGTCAATTCTCAAGTGTATGCCTCGAAGTAATGCTCACTTAACAGATCTGGATGAGCCACCGAGTTTCGGGAAACAACTGAAGCATATCACTGTTGATCCCAGTGACGTGTTGAAATATTTACGGCGTTTGAAATCCACTAATTCCGCCACATGTGATGGAATTTATTTAACAACCATTTTTAGCTGCAGGAACCTCGAGTTCACTGCTGACATGAGTAGACCCGCCCCGACTGCCACACAACACATCGGATCACCACATTCATTGGCAGCTTGTCGTCAGGGGTAGTTTTACCCGTAGAGGATGAATACCGCAAAAGTTCGTTGCGAGTGAGCTTGCAGCTTGTTCACGAGCGCAGGCGCAAATTAGTGCAATAGCGCCGGCGCGCCTGCGCTAGCGCGTCAAACGTTTGCACGCTAATTTGATGTGATATTCGTGTTCTACGGTGGGAATACCCCAGAGGCAATTTTCTAGCCAAATAGTCATCTACAAATTTCGATTAGAATCCGGCTTGTTGAGAAATGGGGCAGTAAGGGGTAAACAGTGCCGTTCCAAGTCTCGCCAGTACACGTTGGAAGTTGGCGGGCAAGTTTTTGACATGTGTTTTGTCTGAACAAGCCCAACTGACAACCCTCGCTATGCAAACCATGGAAAACAACCAGTAATAACGAAGGGACGATTTGGACATGCGACATTATTCTGATGAGTTCTAGCAAATATACTTTACCAAACCTTCATGCAAAATAGAAAAGAACCCTACTGGTAACCGTTTATGAGTTTAGTGTTTGCTGAATCTGTTGAAGACTCTTTTGAAGTGCTCTGTGTGGATGTATTCGGTGAAGACTACAACTTCAGAATGATAGCAATCTACAGAACTCCTTCATGCTCTAGAGCAAATTCGGACTTGCTTATCAAAGCGCTCAGTGACTTGATATCATGCGATAAACATACTGTGATTATGGGTGATTTCAATCTTCCAGAATTTTGCCAAGAAGAAGGTGGTTCTTCCAACGTCACCTGTGGTATCCTGTCTAAGTGAACTTGCTCAATGTCATAACCTCACCCAGCATGTCAAGAATGCCACAAGGGGGAATAGTATTCTTGATTTAGTTTTTTCCAATGTCCCAAATTTAATAGAAAATCTTACAGTTAGCGCTCCGGTGGGTTTAAGTGATCACAATAGTATCGAATTTCAAATTGCGTGTAACTCGTCCTCCCCTATCTATGTTTATAGACGCATGTATTCTTACTGCAATTTCAATGAACTTTGTACTGATCTAGCTCAGATTCGTTGGGTACCATTGCTAGAATCAAGAAGCGATGTGAATGATAAATATGAGCTATTCTTATCTGTACTGCATGCTGCTATCGATTACTACGTTCCTTGGAAAAAAGTTCCTTGTTTCAAGTCAGTCCATCTTCCCAAACATCTACAAAATATGTGGGAACATCGAGAGTGTTTGTTCAATGAAGCAAGACAACGAGGTGATTGGGAAGAGTTCAAAGCTTTCACACAGAGATTCAGCGCACGTCTCAAAAAATATAATGACTATTTAGAGAGGAAAATTATTTATTCAGGGAACGTTCGTAATTTTCATAAGTACTTAAGTAAGAGAATTCAAGACTTCAAACGTATTGGTTGCCTGAGAAAAGATGGAATCTTAGCGATTTCACCTATCGATAAAGCCAACATGTTAGCTGACCACTTTGTGAATGTTTTTAATGAAGATGATGGGAAAATACCTGATTATGCGTGCCCCATAACTGAGCCTATGAAAGACTTTCCCTCGTTCACCGCCACCATGTTGCATGATTTAATCACGAAATGGCCTGGTTCCTCCTCAGTAACACCTGATTTGATACCATTCTTTATTGTACAAAAAATGGCTGATGTTATCTGTGGTCCCCTTGCTTATATTTTTAATCAGTCTTTAACACTTGGACAGGTACCCTTACGTTGGAAGCACTCCTATGTCACACCAATACTAAAGAAAGAACCATCATGGAATCCCGAGAATTACCGGCCTGTCAGTATTACATCCCTTTTCTGCAGAATATTTGAAAAAGTTTTGAAAGAACATATAAATCACCACTTGACAATAAACCATGTTGTTTCAAAACACCAATGGTTTTGTATCAGGTCGTTCCGTTGAAACTAATATGGTTGAATGTTTGAATGACTGGACTGAGATCCTAGATAACAGGGGGTGTTGTGATGTAATTTATTTCGACTTTGCGAAAGCTTTTGATAGAGTTTCACACAAGAAACTGATTCACAAGTTAGAGGTTCTGAGATTTCATCCGGTGATTACGAAATGGATTTCGAATTATTTGAGTGAGAGAACGTTTCAAGTCAAAATTGAGCAGTCATTTTCTAACGTGAAACGAGTAATTAGTGGTGTGCCTCAGGGAGGTGTATTATCACCAGTACTTTTTAACATTTTTACATCTGAACTTCCAAGCATGATTCAGCAAACAGGTGTCATAGCAAAAGTGTACGCTGATGATATAAAAATCTACAAATCGATATTGAACTCTGAAGACTCTTTAAAGATGCAAAGAGCGATAAACATTATAGTGAGCTGGTCTAAGGATTGGCAACTGCCTATATCTCCAACCAAAACGGTACAAATGCGATTAGTAACCGGTGCTACATCATCGATAGACTCTTACTCTATCGAGGGAATACCCCTCTCGGTTGTTGAATCTGTTAGAGACCTTGGTTTTCATTATAATAATAAACTAGACTTTTCTGAACATATTAAAACGAAAGTCAGAACAGCTCACTTACGCATATTTCGAATTTTCAAAGGGCTAACCTCGGCTAATAAGAATGCATTGCTGCATGCCTACAAATCCTACGTGAGACCATTGGTTGAATCTAGCACTACGGTATTCAATACCTCAAAGAAGAAGCATATACAGGGGGGGGCCAAAAAAAAAGACATTTTGCCTATGTCGGACTTCGGCTCTTTTTTCTTCGCAGAGATTGCTGTCGTTGACGGGAGTTCCTCAGCAGAGTATTCCCTAAGTGTCCCTCTATAAGTGAACGCAGGCCCTCCTTCACTGCCCTCACCGTCTTCAGAATATGACGTCATCTGTCACCGTCGTCAGGCTCAAGGAGGTCTACCGTAAGAGCTTCAGCCTGAAGCTCTTACGCAATTTCGTGAATCGATTTAATGTTGGATAGTTTTCTAGAGGCATTAGCTACCACTGTGCAAATCCCCTCGGAACTAGCTTTCCAGTAAGGGTCGTTATGGTACACGATCCTTCGAAGACCCCATTGAGATCGACCAGTGCACCATGTTTCCAGGGCTAATTCTTCTGATGCCGTCCACGTACGTGGCCACTATGAAGATTTTCTTATAGAATGGAATGCACTCTTTAATAATAAGTTGGAACCATTCGGTCTGAATTGAGCAAAATGTGCTTAAATCCATCTGGAAGTGGAGACAAAATGTCTTTTTTTTATTGGCCCCCCCTGTATATACCCAATGAAAAGGTTCAATAGTTTCACTCGCAAATTGTTTATAAGAATAGGTGGTTTTGAGTACTCCAACATACCAAATGCAATCAGTAGGAATAGCTCTTTGGGTCTGACATCTTTGAAATTTAGGCGCAGAGTTTTTGATCTCTGCTTAGTTCATAAGCTGATACAAGGTCTTTGTTTGTCAGGTTCTACCAATGTCTTTAAGATGACACGTTCGAGAACTAGGGGAGGTTCTATGAAAATCTCCTTAACGCGACCTAAAACTAATCTACGTGCCAAAAGCTTCACGTATAGAGCTGGCAGTGATTATATAAACATTGCAAAGAACATACCGGTTACTCTGTCACAAGCTCAGTTCAAGCATCGTATAGTCACAATACTGAGGAACCAAGAGTCATAGTTTTGTGAGACTGATTCCGAAGTTACCTGTTTTAGTATTTGAGTTTATTGAGTTCTAGTCCCGCCTGGGGCGAAAGTTTTGTTCACAACCCAGCATTCTTGTGAAACATTCGCAACGCGAACTGCGGCGTTAAAACAGCAGTTAACAAACAAAACAAGTCAAAATTCATTGCTAAAGCTTTCAGCCTCGCGGTCATTGCCGATATCGGCTAACCGGCTCAACACGTTAGACGTGTGAGTGCTGAAAGCTATGGTACGTATACCATGAAAAGCTGAGTTGGAATGAAATGGTGCCCCGGTAGCGTAACTGGTAGCGCACTTGCCCGGAAAGCGAGAGGTGCGGGTTCTAGTCCCGCCTGGGGCGAAAGTTTTGTTCACAACCCAGCATTCTTGTGAAACATTTGTGTTCACAGGCTAAAACTTTGAGCACATTTCTGACCAAAGAGGTTTTTTTCGTTTGTGCTTCTGAATGTGGGTAGAGGATAGTGGTGAAATTCTTCTTTTCGCTAGTTGGCTGGCTTATTCTTCTAACGCATCGATTTCATCAATATTTGAACCTGGAGAATTTGAAGTTCAAGTTCAAAGCAAAGCATGAATATGGCATTGAGAACAAAAAGTAGTTACGCGCTTAGCTACCAGGTAACTGCCTTACTCCATTAGTAGATTTCTAATGAAATTGGTGAGAAATTTCGGCGTAGAATGGCGATGACGCTAAAGGTGAAGATGATATACAGAATCTCCCATCACCCCTGTACATGAAGTTCCAGAGACCATTTCTCACACACAGTTCGCAGTTTGGTGTCAAAAATCCCAACAACCGACTAGCATTTCTAGTTATGCCATTTGGCTGGAGAGTTGGTCCCAAGGATAGTTTGGCCCTCTGAGGGTGGAGGTCTTATTGCCCGCTGAATGAATGCCTATTCGTGCGTCGCGCAGGCTGGACTACAGCAATGGATATCAGAAGAAATGCACCACAAAACGAACTACAGTTGAACAATGGTGGAAGGTCTATACCAACCCACTCCCTATGTCGTGCTTCGAAAACGACAAAGGCGCGAGCAAATTCGGTTCCAGCCGTTCGCTCTATGAATCTACCTCGTTAATCGTTAAGCTATCACGCGAAATGTTGCAGAAAAACCTTTATAGTATTGTTAGAAGCGTTGTTCAGCAAGTAGTCGAGAGAGATTTGGAAAATTTCAGCACCTGAAGAGCGGTGAAGTGGTATATCATTGGAGGCGCCATTTCCACCTACCATCCAAGTCAGCTATGAACGAATCTTATCAACCAAAATCGGAAGCACTAAAATCCGAATTACTGCACCAACGAGAAGCTAGTACACTTATTGTTGTAGCATCAATTCCCGGGTTCTGTAGCCAACAAAGTCATTGAGGACAATATAGAGCCGCACCAAGTTTCAGGTTCATTTTCGCTCAGGAACTTGTAGAGGTACTCCGAGGATGTGGTAGTCAGTAGGAAGTCTGATGAATGTGATGTATGAGGATGGGTTTCGAATACCAATTCTTCAAGTTTTTGTAACGTCAGATATGTTGTGCGAAGTGTGATTATATGTGTTGTGCGATGTGAATTTTCTGAAGCTGATCAGCCATAATGGTGTTATTGACACGACGAAATCGCGACGCGTCAGGCATAATAAATATTCCAACACTAAAAACCTGTGTGGCTCAGAGGTAGTAAAAACACATGAAAAATGACGAGGTTTTAAGATGGACATGGAGACTAATGATGAGAGCTTTATTTAGAAAGACGTCAGTTTACTGCATGTCGTACTCAATCGCTTCACTCGGAGGGTTTCCAAACATCCGTAAAATATATGTTGTAGAATTCCATGTGTTGTGGAACGGCCATTACCTTACGGTCCACCTAAAATCCAATGTAGCTACAAGAACAGAATTCCATCTAAGTTTGTTTCCTTAATCCCTATCCTCAAATTACCGTGCCTCATCTAGTATCATCAAATGCGAATTGCGATCCCTTAGCACTAATCTCGCCGCCTCGCAACCGTCCATGAATCGCAAAATCCAAATTTGTCGGAGGCTACAAAGTGGTTGTATTGCAAATACTTTAAAATGACAAGGGGCACAAAATTCACGTAGCTTTAGAAACCTCACCTTCTCATGACAGCTACAATACCGCTACTAAT
>MU897090.1:0-13699 GCA_036418205.1 Ostertagia ostertagi | reverse complement strand
CCGTGCTCACTCACACACGCGGAGAGCATTGCTCTAGTGATTTAATTTTGACCTGTACATTTAAGGCAGCTCAGCTTCTCAACTTTGTGTTATTACCCACTGAGACAAGCACAGCATTCACTTGGCCCAGACCAGGTCGACCTGAGTGGGACGTGGCCCATCAGCGAGCCGCTCGACTGATGGTGAGTGAATGAAGCTCCATTTGCAGCTATTCTGCAGCCTTGTAGCTTGATAACACCTGATTTTTTTCTGCAGCCTTATTAAGGGGGAGCCAAATCTCACCTCCATAGAACTGTTGTCGAACGCAATCCCTAGCGTATCCTTGGCGTCCAGAAGAGCGCTCATCGCTTGTACAATGTTCATGTAAACCACGAACTTCTTCTCTTGAATCTCCTGTTCCGAGTAACCATTTGCGTGCATTATTCTGAACCAAGCTTAGAATTTACCACAAAGCGTATAATCAACTGGAAAGAGAAGTACGACTCACTTCAACTGCTTCAAACAGGTGCTTTTACCACTTTCACCGGGTCCAAGTAGCAATAGTTTTTGTTCCATGTTACCGTTGTTCTTTCGTTCCAGTTCTCGATCAATTTTCTTCGAAACTAGCGCTGCTTCTCGGGCGGCTTTGGCCTCCAACGACTCGCAGGCTCCCATGGTTAACTAGAAATATAATAGTAATCTTATAGCCGGCCTTTCGCGGTCGTTAGCTAGCGAATGCGATTGCGACACGGTGACTGCACCGATTCAACCAACTTTACGGTAGTTCGAGGAAAATGAAAGGAAATCGCTCATTAGTCGCACTTCTGCAACACTAATGACCATTTTCCTGCATTTTGTGGAGACAAAAAGAGGATTGTGATTCTGAGATTAGTTTTCTCCTTCGAGATCCTGTATTAGAGCAAGGAACGCTCAACAAGACCTCTTCAAAAGAGCTAGCACAGTAATTTCCACCCATTCCGCTATGTTTGTTGTGCATCATTTTGAACGAGTGGTCGTCGTAGTGGCCCATTCAATGGCGAAATTGCGAAGCACGAACAAAAAAAAACTAGCACTTTAGGGCGTTTTCCACGACCGAGGCGGTCTGGTTACCCACTCATGCAAGCAGAAGTGAGAGAAAAAAGGAAAAAGAACTTGTTGAAAGCACTGCACATAAGGACCACTCCTAAGCGAAGAACGAGCCTGTGAGAAGCAGCCCAAAAGATCTTCGTGACAAGGGAGAGTTAGAGCAGACGAGTGAAATAAAGTGCATTAGCGCGACGAGAGGCGACAGTACGTCTTAGTCTCGGCCGACGGTGCCGGAACAACAGACGCCCTGTCACGCAACTATTGCGATTCAGCAAACGGCCAGTTATCTTAACTTCGTTGAGTACCTCCAGACTACCCACTGCAACGGTCTAGGTCACTTGGCATCAGCAGCAAAATGTGATCTCAAGGACGGCCGGGTATCAAACTATTCTAGCTTTTTTTTCCTTATGGTAACAAACATGGGATTAAATTTTCCAATAACCCCTTTCGTTGTGTACAGTAGCACGAAGATGAAAAACGCTTTTGAATCTTTTTTGATTAAAGGCAAAAGTCAGGCTCGTGTTTCGGCATTATGGCACCTGATATTGAGTTTAGAGATGGGAGGTGGAACGATAGTGAAGAAAAAACGAAAAAAACTGTCGACAACACCTAAATAGAAACCCATTCCTTCTAGCAGTGAAGGAGATTTGCTCGGGGGAGAGTCACGTCCAAACGAGTTTTCTGGATATGCCAGCCGTTCCATCGGTTGATACGGCAATCAACTCAGCTGATCTCACACGTTAGGCCAGCCACGCACCACATCCCATGGTGGGCGGCCGGAGCGCCTCCAGGCGGCGCGAGCGGAGCGCTTAATGCATGCCCTGGGGCGTTATTACGGCGCGTTTTTAAGATTTCTAGACATGGGTGCAGACGTCCCTGGAAGTGCGTCAGGCATGCACATAGGACGACTAAGAAAAAAATAAAGTGATTGGTTTTGGTTTGGGTGTACCACTGAGCTGGACTCGGTTTGGCTTTACGTGCCAAGTTATCTTGCAGTTGCACGTTCTTATGCTCTCTAAATCTCGGTTTTAGTTTTCGTATGAGCTCTTTGACATTTGCCAGCGGTGGACGCGCCTTGAGGGCAGAATACTAAATTACACTGGTGGTGCGAACTTTGAAGATCGAATGTCAGTTTCCATGTCGTGTATTGAGCGAGGGTAAAAAATTCTATGGGACCTAAGCGATACATCGAAAGAGGCTCTGCTACAGCGCAGCGACAGAAGCAGCTCGTCAGGAACCGGTGACAGTACGGTCACTTCAGTCTATCTCTGTCCTGCGATCTTTGACATCTGTGGTCTTCCTGTGGAGTGATTTCTGCTGTTGTTGGAGGGTGCATGGTTATTTCTTCACCTGCTAATCATGGTAGTAGCCAGCTGGTCTTCGAATGGTCTCGATACGGTAGTTATTAGTGGCCGATGTCAGACTTTTTGCGATTGGAGCGATTTTGCACCAATTGCAGGAGCGACGGATCGCTTGAGCGATGCGAGCGACGGGAGATTTACGAACTGATGGCGCCGAATTATCGTTGGTCGGCGGTGTAAATCTCCCGTCGCTCGCATCGCTCAAGCGATCCGTCGCTCCTGCAATTGGTGCAAAATCGCTCCAATCGCAAAGTCTGACATCGGCCTTATCGGTCGGTAGTCGTTGTAATGATTTTCCAACTTTTTAGGGCTCGGAAGAAGCTTGAATCGCCGAACTTTAGCCGAAGGAATCATCGCCACTTCGTGTGCCGTTCATATAAATAATAATGAAAAATTTGGAGAAACAAGAAGGTGGGTGCAACGATTTCTCCATTTTGGGTGACCCATAGACTGAAAGACAGGGCATCTTCTTTTGCCTAGCGTTGATCACGACCCGTCGCAGGGTCCATGGGCCAATTCAATTTTTCCAAGGGTGAGGGTGCGAAATCTCTTTGAATCTTTCGCCTGCTTCCCAGACTGAGATTGTCCTTGATTAGACGGGGCCTGACATTAAATTATCATTGTACTACGTAGGCAACGAACATGAGAGTGTGGGATGTGTATGTTGAAGAATAATGAAAATATAGCGTTGACAACAATAAATTTACGGAGTTATCTCGTCCCCGCAACTGCCTTGGGAAGATCGAATTGCCGGCCCCACGCGCAGAACGGGATTTGGTGCGAACTGGCGTGTCAACATGGGTGTGACGATGATTCCGAAGCATTTTTGCAATGTTTGAAGGGCATGTGATGACTCAAAAGAGATGGGGCCTGAGGTCGTCATTCCAAACCACTCGGCTATCCCTCTATTCTAGACATGATAAAATTGGAAGAAAGTATTTGTTGCTGACAATTTCAGATGTAACGCTTCGCACTACCAAAATCCTTTCACATTTATATCGTAGAGTGCAAGGAACAAAATCAGGCAGGTCTCCTACAGTTATTTCCATATCGACCAACGGAGCCTGAAAACTTAGTGATCTTTATGGTAGCTTAGAATCTAGAAAGTGAGCCAACAGGTGTTATACTGCCACCATAACAACACACATTTGTAGCTAGAGCTCAGTGCTACATCTGTGTATGCTGGACCAAACGACTCATTATTGACGACGGAATCGTACAAATGGGAATTAGTAAGGGTCTGCCAACTGAGCATGATTGATTCGATTTTCGGTCGCCTTCTTTATCTATCAGCGAACTACAACATTTACAACTCTTGATTTGTCTACCATCGCTGCATTCAAACACATTCAATACAGAATTTTTGTAGAGGCCGTCGTCACATGTGATGTTTGGTCTGCGCTACAGACGCAGCTAGCTGTAGAGTACGGTAACAAGACTTCTGTCAACAACGGCGCTGAATTGGATGAAGAAAATATGCGTTTTTCTTTAGTTGAAGTACTAAGGGCTAGGCTTTCTGGTTGGAAGAAAACCGACGTTAGAGAGATGCTTTTAGCAATGCATGTGGTGAGAGTCTCCCAGCATCCCTACAAAACGCTTAGTTGTCTAGTCTTATGGTTGACAGAAGTCCTGAGAGCGTAAAATATAAGGTATAAAGCGGATGTCCCTCAAGAGGCCCGTCGCGCGGCGAAGGAAAAGACGCAGAGATCGGCAAAAGACGAGTCGCAGCGCATACTGTAGCAGTTAGGCGTCAGGTTAAATAGAGGGCATCATACTACGTTTCACTTTCCACAGCACATGTTGCGACTCGTCCTTGGCCGCATAGGCGTCTCTTTCTTCGCCACGCGACGACCTCTTGAAGGGAACACCCGGTTGTGTAAAGCATCTGGAGTTAAGAACCAAGTGCGCTCACTCATCAGAATATGACTATGACGATGCGAGAGTATATATCATAACGTAATTTATCGCCAGTGCCAACCAATGAGCTCAGTGAAGCGGAAAGCAGAATAATAAAATCAGAAAGGGTTGAAAAACTTGATTGTATTCTCCCACGAGCCTTACGTTCCCCAAGCATGCAATACTTGTTCCCTGAAGGCATTTCGAAAATAATCTGAATTTCAGAATGTTTTTCTTTCTGTCAGTGTGATCTCATTGCAGGGAGCCACATAACGCGTTTACCATTACAAAATGTTACAAGAGAAGAGTGGGCTCTCGAATTCTTGCTTCGTTTAGGAACGCTCGGACTTAATTTCCAGGTGCCGTATTGAAGATTTCTTAGAAATAAGTGGTGGAAGGATTTGCTTGGAACAGGAGGGTAAAGAGCGGCACGTAGTACGGAGGAACTCTCGCTGTAATTGGGGCATTTTTCAAACAAAATGCCTTTCCAGAAAAAATTTTAGAGTCCAAAAAAACAAAAAAAAATATTCCTACAAGAGGAGAAGGACATGTGTCATTAGAAACTCTTCTAGATTTTGCACTCTCCAGGAAGCAGCGAAAAGTATACGGTGTGATGATATGACGCGGGTCTGCTGGGACGACAACTAATCCACAATGATTCGTACTTTCAGAGAGACAGGAAAGAAGCAGAGTATTCTTGAGAAGTTAGATGATACCTTTACAAAACATGAAGAAACATCGAACTTGAAGGGACAGCAGCCCGTTGAAATTTCTCAAGGAGGGAAGAAACTTAATTTGGCTAGTCTTTTAGGCTCAGCAGATATGGGCAGCGGCGTCATATAACATTTGAAGGATAGAAGAAGAAGCAGATTTTTGAGAAGTTGAGGGATTTTTTTTTTATTATAGAACTTGGCAAACCCTGGAAACTTTGCTGATTCAAGAGGAAAACGAAGCGGTCAACGCAACTTCGGCGGGTTTTTAGAGTGTGTCAAAAGGTAGCTTGGAGCAGTGACGTCATCGACAATAAATCAACCGTCGGGTAGGGTTATGTGGAATACGCCGCGCACTGGTTCAAATGCGGATTTGATGAAACGCTGTAGCCTTGTTGCCTTGGTTGACGAGCCTCTGAGCGGGTTGGTGTACGATTAGCTCCCGATATCAATTTTCCTACTGCTACTTTTTGCTTCAGGTGGCTGACTGAGATTGAGATGGGACACAGGGTGATAATAATGGATTATACCTTTTATCGAAAAATACGAGGTCCATTTTTGGGTCCCGGTTGAAGCAGCTGCTTATTTATTTACTGCTTCTCCCATGACGGCATGTTTCAAGTGAGATGTTCAAAATAGTGTTCGCTCCACTATGGCAGATCTGGTAGATAACAACTGGCCTCAAAAAAAGGAGGCGCTCAAAAGCCCAAAGAGCTTCTCTCCAGAGGTTCTCTCCAATAGGGATAAGATAAGAAGGAGTACCCCCATCCCTCCCATAAAAACTCCACTTTCACCCATTCATTGTACTGCAGGAATTGGACAATGGGGATGAGTGAAGTAGTGGCGCATCCCACCACTACTCCATAATCACTCATTTCTGAACAAGTACTGGCTGAACTTCATTGATTTTCAACAATGGGCGTCAACTAGCAAGCACTCAGTACATTCTGCCAGCTAGACATCAACATAGCGACAGTACACGCGTCATTATCACATCACCTCACGAGAAAAATAGTTCCTTGAATCGAGGAAATAATAGCAGGATTTCAATGTCCAGGATTTTTGGAATGAATGAATGTCAGAATAAAAAAACATGTGCTCTCATTCCGGGTTAAGATATCCCATTCTCTGCCCGTGCTCCAGCGAAACAGCGGCCGCTTTCCAGGCTAATTCATTGGGGATGGGGTGGGTTATCTCGTAGTTGAATGCCATTTGTGCCATGCCAAGGGAACGTGGGGATTTCAGTAGGCTATCGGCTTTCTAGTGTGGGTAATTTCTCATGCGCAGTTACTAGAAAATGTAATAGCTTCCGCTTCTCTGGAGGAGTTTTTAGCCCTTTGAGTGGAACGAACTTATCATATTGGCAAAATATATTCGTCCAGGCAAGTATCAAGGACCAGCAAAAGAAGTTCTACAAGGTCGATGACCACCTTTTGAAATGAGCTGCTGAGAAAAACAGAGGGCAATACTTTCTGATCATCTCGAGAAAGAAGGCAATAGTTAGAGGTAACTTCTCTATTCCTCATCCTCCTGCCCTACCCCCCCCCCAACCCACTCAAGTGGTTCACCGTCATTGATGGAATTAAGGTGAGTATCCTGCTCCTGGGGTTTCGACTGTTTTGGTCTCATACTAGGCCTTGTGTTGGAGAGGTGCTATATATAGGCTCTGGTTAAGCCCTAATATTTAAGAACGTTTCCGAACCTACTTTCAAACCTTTTAAACGACGTCCTTGTGAAATGTAGCTTATAAATATTTCCACTATACACTCCGTTGCAAAACTATACGACATACCTCAAATTTCGGGGTTCCGAGGCGAGGGTGGGATTAGCAGGAAAACGTCTACTGCCATTCGATTCAGCGTGTTAACAAACCTACTGAGGAGATTCACTTTCAAATTTCATTCATTTTCAAAAGCATGGGATCAAAAAAACGAAAAAAAGGCCGTTGCAAAACTATACGACATAGCACATTTTTTTTCACAGGAATTTTATTTCAGTACACGTTTCCACAACAATTGTAAACCATATAGCAGTATGTGATAGGTCAATAGTCAACAGGTCCGCCATGATGTGCTATCACGTCGAACAGCCGATTTGGCATGCTCTCAATCAACTTCTTCAGAACCTCCTTCTGTATCAGTGCCCATTCCTCGAGTATCGCCTTTTGTAAGAGAGCCACTGTCTCGTACTGTTTTCCCCGAGCGTAGATTCGACGCGCGAGGATGCCCCACAGATTTTCCATCGGATTCAGATCGGGGGAACATGCAGGCCAATCCAGTAAATCGATGTGATGAGCCTCGAACCAATCCAGAGTTGATCTGCTAACGTGTATGGCAGCGTTGTCTTGCTGAAAAATGAGACGATGGCGGCGATTTCTTCTCATAAATGGTAGAAGGTGGTTTTTGAGCACGTCCTGGTAATCACTGGAATTCATTCGGCAAGTCGTGAAGACTATATCCAGCTTGCCACACCAGCTAAAAAGCCGCCCAGCACCACCCGCTTGGCCCGACTCTGCAGAAATTCCGCTTAGAGAAGGTGATTGGATTTTTGCGCAGATCTCTCCAATACGAGTGCCATCCGTCCGGCCCATCCAAATTGAACTTTTTTTCGTCGGAAAAAATGATCTGCAACAGCAAGTACCACTCATGGTCGTCCAAAACTACACGTAATAATTAGTACTACCGTCTTCCAATTTGTCTGCATGTTGATTCTTGCAAAGCAAAGACGAGCCTCCTTGTGTTCCTTCGTAAGTCGGGGAGCACTCTTTCATTTTATCACTGGACTATTGTATGACGAGTCTTAAATTCACACATGGTCTTGCTTGGTAGCGAACGCGTATGACCGTGTCTTTGCTCACTTGGAGCCCCAATTCTTCCCTGATTTCGCTAGCCGTCTTCGTGCTGTTCGACGCCAATCGAAGAATTGAACGGCGATCACGTTCGCTCAGCTTCTTCGGTCTTCCGGTTAAAGTTTTCGTATTATACGCGAGTGGATTCCGCAAATACCGTGCAATGCAGTCTCGAGAGCGGTCGATCCGCTGGCTCATCCGGCGAACACTCCATCCCAGGTCGCGCATGACGTCGATTTCAGCCTGCTCGTCCATAGAAAGGCGATTGTTGCGTGGCATTTTGCTCCATGTGGAGTAGAAACATATATGGTATATGTATGCAACATGAAACGGTAATATTTCTCGTTTCCAATCTGGATATAGTTGAGGAGTGTTGAGAATCAGTAGCTATGTCGTATAGTTTTGCAACGGCCTTTTTTTCGTTTTTGACTCGACCCCACGCTTTTGAAAATGAATGAAATTCGATAATGATTCACCCCTGTAGGTTTGTTTGCACGCTGAATCGAACGGCATTGACCATTTCCCTGCTCATACCACGCTAACTTCAGAACTCCAAAATTTGGGGTATGTCGTATAGTTTTGCAATCGGTGTAAAGCGTATAATGCCTCTACTAAGGATAAAGCATTTGCCGTTGATCAATCCCGTTTTGGGATGCGGCACGCATTCTACTTCCATTTGTACATTCGCAGTGGCGTTTGAATGCGATGTGGCCTATACAATGACTTGCGGGGGCCAGCCGATGTTCAAGTCAGTGTTTTTTATCCTCCCAGACAAGTCTGGTACCAATTAACCGACCCCGGAGAATGGGAAGGCTTGGTGGCCCGGAGACTCACCTGACCCAGATTTCCGATCCCTAGGACCGCTCGCTGTGCGATAAGCGCGCAGCAGCTTTTGCACTACACCACTTCCTGCCCTATCCCGCCACCCACCATGTAGATCTGCTGTTGCTAGCCCAGAGGGTATTAATCTTGGAATCCTCCTTGGCAAAAATCTTGCATTCGTTCCTCACACGCCGTAGGTCAAGTTGTGATAACTAGAAGGCATACATAACACTGTTTTCACAACGAAGATTTCAGTTTACGAAGCTGATCAATTTATCAAAACTTACACTAGTATGAATCTGTCGAAGTTAGGCCGGGCTCCGAAGGCGGGGCATGGAAAGAAGTGCGCTTTGGGGAGTACAGTGTCAGCAGGGACGCATTGAAAAAATCGGGAAAAGCGTGCGATTTTGAAGAATAGAGACAAAACGATCGGGTGAAATAGGTGCAGGGCCAGAAAGAGTCTTTCTCGATGACAGCACTCCGGTAACACAAGTGACAGCATTTTCGGTAGCTCATTCTATGTCAGATGCACGGCGGAAACTTAAATGCGTAACAGTCCTTTCGGTTTTTCGAATCGTTCCAAAGGAATAAGTGCAATTTTTGCGTTTTCGTTCTCATCATGATAGGTGATAGGTGATATGATAGGTGATATAATATCACCAATATAATGATAGGTCTCAAGCCAATGATTTATGGGTGAGATAAAATCATAATTTCTTTCTGTGGGCGATCCCTTTAATAATCGGTCTCCTCATACGTTCGCAGAATGATCCATAGGTTGAGAAAGGTAGGGGTAGATGGAGAGAGTTAAGAGCAGCGACTAGGACAGCTAGCGAGACCTACTACCAGAAGCAGTGCACCGGGAGCGCATGCTATCCTTCCTTCAGGCAAATAGACCAAAATTCCTTCGAGTTTTCGTTTTTTTTGAATAGGCTCTCCTAACTTGAAACATTTTAGCTTTGAGAATCAAATTACCTTACAATTCTGCATGGATGAAGATGGAGGGAGTCCACTGGAATCCTCTGCGATCGAAGGTGCTCCAGAGCGCTCAAAGGGAAGGTGTACCGGACAGTGGTAAGGCCTGCGATGCTCTACGGCAGCGAGTGCTGGCCCTGAACAAGAATCACGAAAGGCAGCTTCACTCTGCCGAAATGAGGATGCTGAGATGGGCCTGCGGCTGGACGCGGCTGGACAGGGTCAGAAACGAGGATGTCAGAGCGGTCATGCAGACTGCCCCTGTCCAGCTGAAGGTACGGGAACAGCGTCTGCGATGGTATGGGCATGTGCTAAGGAGGCCACAGGACCATCCGATAAGAACAGCGATGGACTTCGAAGTACAAGGCAAGCGACCGCGAGGAGCCCCAAAGAAAAGGTGGAGAGAGAAGAACCTAGGTGAGGTCACGGCCACGGTAGAAGATGCCCCTGGACAGAGCAAGTGGCGACGACTGACAAACAGCGGACCCTGCGACTGCGCGGGACTAACGCTAGGGAGAAGAAGAAGACTCAAACGACTACAAATGAGCCCTCTATGAGGGTAGTTGCGGTCGTGAAAAACGAAGAATATTTGGAAGAATTATGGTCCCCTTTTCTTTCGAGAGCGACAGCAATGGTTCTAGGAATAACGGGATGCATACCATAAAGGAACAAGTCAGAATTCCTCTACACTAAGCAGCAGAAGATGCCGGGCCATCATAGTATAGTAAATTTCAGCACAACAAGAAATAAGGCTGAATATGAGGAGCCTAGCGAAGGACAGCCCAGAAAGTCTTCCCTATATCAGTAAAATCGGGTCTGCTCTCATACAGACTACCGTTCGGTCCAGGGCCCACAAATAGCTTTCCTAGCTTGTCGCTGAAATGGCCTCGATGAGGACCCACCCACGATCAACAAGAACAGCAGTCAAAGAAGTGTACTTAACAAAGTATATGTTAATGTTCGGGTAATTCTAGCCTCTCGCCGTTGACGGATGAGGACGGCCATCATTTCAGATAGTCATGCGAGATCACCAAGCGGATGCCCATGACTCTTGCAAGCAGAATCACGGATATGTGATTTTTGAATGCTACTGTTGCTTGCAGTAAATTATATGGACATGTTCCTGATAGCGCCTAATTGGATATTAGCAACGCCGTTGTCATATGAATGGCAATTTTCATCTCAAATCACGTTAGTCCCGTGGGCCTTTCGAACAAAGGCTCAAGCTTTCTAAATGTACAGACAGTAGAACTATAAAAAGTACATCTGTTCAGGAGTTCGAACATCACAGCAGAATCCAAAAAGTTATTAGTCTAAAGGAGTCCTTCCCGGAAAATTCTTGCATTTTGCAGCTGAATGTATCAGTTGTGATCACTGGAAACACCACACAAAGTTTCACACATGAAGATTCGGTTCCCGAAAAGAAACAAACTACAAAAACTACACCTATGGACATCGAAGGTCAGGAAGGCCCGGAGCCAAGGCGGGCATGGAAAAAGTCCGCCTTGGGGCGGCTACGTATCAGGCGACGCAATGAAAGAATCGGGTTAAAGCGCGCGATTTTGGAGAGTAGAGACAAATCGATCGATAGAATAGGATGGAGTAGAAGTGTGAGATGTGAATGCAATAAGCAGAAGGCCAGAAAGAGTTTCTAGTGAAGGCACTCCAAGAACCAAGTGGAAGCATCCCCGTCGCCAGCATTTGTGAAAGACGTCCGTGGGCACTTTGAACGCGCGTAGCCCAGCCCTTTCGGTTTTCCGAATTTCTTACCAAAACAAAAGCATATTATTTTTTCATTTCCGTTTAGCGAGGACGATGAGTCTAACAAGGAAATGATTTATGGGTGAAATACAACCATTTCCGCGGCCGGCTCCCTTCCATTTATTCAGTAACTCGTTTGGCCTCCCCCATTAGACGCACATTTTACCTCTCTTAATCGCTTGGCACTTAAATAAGACAGAATTCTTAATTTCTTGTTTCGAAATGAGATAATTTTTGAAAAGGATAGTACCATTCCCTCTCCGAGGCAACAGCACTGAGTATTTGCTGAGAGAATCACAGACGTTTCAAAAAAGTTGCGAAGTAGTAAAATACTTAAAGCAACAGTTCAGGAACGGTTTCGCGGGAAAAAACCACCAATAATGAAGTTGTAGATGAAAACCAGACGATTAATGTATGAAAAACTGGAAAAAAACGTCGGGGAGGGTCTTAGACAGGTACTCTCCCTCTGCCGCTCAGCAATGGATAAAGACGCACGTTGGACGAGTTGTCTGAACGTGCCCGCTGTAAACGCGCTCCATTTTTCAATCAATTTTCCCTGTGGTCCCAAAACGAGCACGATTGCCGACGCGTCCAATGACGGCCGGCAAGGGGGCGGGATTGGGGAAATCCCCAAGAACACCCATGTTTGAGGGACTTTCCACCCTGTTTTTGAGTTTCTGAGGTAAGTTCGTTTATTATTTCCACTGCATATGTTCTTCACTAGGGCTCGTGTATCCCTCAGTAGTAGTGGCATTGAAATTTTCGGACCCTCCCTGAACTGTTGCTTTAAAGGCACGCTCCAGGATTAGGCGCGCTCGCCTGTTCCATCCCGGGGGTAGTAGGCAGGCGGACAAGCGTTGATGTCGCGCCCCTTTTGCCGCTTGAAAGTGCGCGACAAAGGCGCAAGGAGCTCGTCCGACCCGCAACTCACACCTTCGTCCGCAAGCCCCACCCTCCGCTGTCGGTTGCCACGTGGCGCTGCTTGAAAAGCGCGGGCGCATTTGAGGCAGCGGTCCCATTGCGACCCAATGTCATTGGCACTGGAGCAACTAGAGTTAGGTTCGTGAAACTCGTCCAACGCGCCCTTCTCTATCCCAAGGTGGAATGTGGCTGAAATAGGGGAGGTCTCTGTACGGGGCGTAATCGGTGGTTTCGTTTGCTTTCCTTCTCTTTTCCAGACCACCTCCCACCTCTAGCTTCATAACTGAACGCTTTTCCACACCTATTTTATCCCGAATCTTGCCTTTAGCGTAGCTAGCCTACCCTTCAACACTTCGTAGCTGGGCCAAATTTCAGTTACAATTAGTTGTCAGTCCAAAACCCCCTAGCCCATAGTCGGGTGGAGGTAATGCGGTTGGCAGAGACGCCCCAAGATAGGCAAAAACCCCATTCTCACCCACCACTGCGCCTACTCGCTACGAATTTCTGAATATTCGACCAAAAACAACCTTGGCGAGCACAGTTCTCCGTAATAAGCACGCCTCAAAAGAAATCTCCTGTTCTGAAGCCATTGCGCATTTCGGCCTTCTTGAATGTCAGCTGATTCGAGCGCTGTTCTCAGACAATCCTTCTCAAAGGTATTTGTAGCCGCGATCTTTCAACCCTTAGCCACTATTTAGCAAAGATGGAAAGGGCGCAGTAAAGGGTGACATCAGTTACCATCTTCGATTCGAGCGCTTTTCAGACAATTCGAACAATCCACCCTCCTTCCAACCTAGGGGTTCTTGAGAAATCACCCAAAGAGTAGAGCATGAGGGCCTTGAAGGTGTCTGAAATGCGCCTCATTCCACGCAGAAACATGGAAAGTACCCTCCCTATCTAAAAAAGGAGAAAAACGTCGGATGACGAGTGATATAATACAACTGCAAAAGGCTAATCATTTCATTGGCAGAAAACATTTACATTTTGTGGAGGCCGTCGTCACTTGTGGTGTATGGTCTGCACCCGACGCTCTTCTCTTTTTCGAGGGCATAGACCAATGAATCACTCGACATTAATCAACGCTTTAGGGATGCGCCACGCATCCTATATTCGTCCAGAAACTTATGTAGTGGCAATTTCGAACGATATGCTAAATCAACACAAGGTAGTTTTACAAGGATACTGGTTATGAGAAAAACTTTTGCTCCGAGCGGACTCGAACTTACTGGGGACAAGTGCACTACAAATTACGCTACCGGGATATCTTATCGCCCTAAATCAGCTTTTCATGGTATGTTTACCATAGCTTATCAGCACTCTAATGTCTAACGTGGAAAGTG